>MEIZ01000097.1:123626-142796 GCA_001723225.1 Globodera ellingtonae | reverse complement strand
GTTTGATCCAACAGTAAAAATGCAATGCAAATTGAGTATAAATTTTTTTATTACATCAATATTTTAAAAAAATGGGAGAAAGACACACTCGAAACCTCAAAACAAAGAAAAGGAAAACATGAAATATGAATTGTTAATCAGAAAATTTATAAAAAAGCAGATAAATTATAAATTATGTATTAATTGTGTATTGTCAACATGGTTTTACAATTGCAAATTTTTCTTTGTTAAAACAAAAATAACCATATAAAAATAAAAGAATGAAATAGCATATTTTTAATGAAGTTGAAGCAGTCTCATCCAATTAAAATTTTAAAAATTAAAAATGGGGTTAAAAAATGCATTATTGGTCGGTCCATCTGATAATAATTTAGCAAACTCTAAACTTTAACTACTCAATTTGGGGCAATTTCACTTACATTTTTGGGGCAATTTCACCCACAAGTCTTTTTCTACAAGAGGCGAGAGCGGCATAGATGGCGCACCAGATAATTGAAATTGGTACGAAAATAACAAATTATATATTTTATCATAATTGAACTTTTTTTACATATTAAAATTTTAATAAATTCTTTTATGTCTTGTATTCGTTATGTTGTAATTACTAATAATATCATTAATTTATAATTTAGTTTTTTTAAACAATTATTTCGTTTTTATATTATTTTTTATAATTTTTTTTGCATCAATCTTTTGTTGAAATCATATTATAGTAATTATTTTTGATATTCGTCTCATATAAATTTATTCCACATTTTTCCATATTTCACAAAATACTTATATTTCAAAGCTACAAATTCTTAAAATTTCAAAAAATCATAGCTCGTACTGATCCTTTCGAATGCCGAAGTTTTGCTTGGAAGGCGCAATGCTGTTTCCATATTTCCACAAGACACTTTATATTTCAAAGATACAAAATTAACTTATGCCGGAGACTTGGTCAGTAAAGTCATTACGTAATTTGTTTATTTAAAAACTTTTTTTTTGTTTGAAGTGTAAAATTGATTCTTCCTGTATTTTTTTGGTTTTATCTATTCTGTTGATTTCTCTTAATTTGTTGAAGTTCGGTTGAACTTTTAACCGTTTTTAAATAATATATTTTTTCTTCATTTTATACAATTATGGTGTTTGTGTTGCATCGTCGATTACTTATGGCTTCTCGAAGATTGTCGTTCTTTGTTTAATATAATTAATTCAATTAATCTTACCATTATATATATATAATTTCTTTATTTTTGCTTTAATGTATTTTCTGAATTAATTACATTGATTTACATTCTTTTTATTTTCGAATTTTATTCTTTAATAACATTCTTTTTACGYGCGGGCCAAATAAGTCTTATTTTGGRGACAACTCACAGCTCTATTTAAAAATTTGAAACTATTCGCACAGTGTACATCTGGCCGAGCTAAATCATAACTAATTTATTTATAGTGGATTTAGTCCTCCAGCGGGATCGATTTGCAGTGTTTTCGATTTAAATTTTCCATCTGGTCTTTATCATTTTTTGCATTTTAATCGTATGTAATGATATAAATACTATAAGTTGTTTAATATARCTGAATTTATTAATTTATATTAAAATGTTAAAAAAATTTAGAAACCTATTGAAATATTTTTTTATAAATAATTGGTTTTTTATTTTTAAAATTTAAAGTAYAATTTACAAATAAAATTAAAACTCATAAAATTTGGYCCAACAATTATGCATTATTAATTTGATGATACAACTAAAGGTGATAATATTTCATTAATAATAATTTTGCTTTTTGACTTTCAATTGTTTGGTTTAAATCAATTTATATATTATCAGGGTGGCCAAACCAATGCTATTMGTTATAATAATTTATTATTTTGTAACATTGTTTTTCTTTATTCTATAATCTTTTAAAAATTAAATTTATGCTTCGACTCTGTGCTCTTGTCTTAGAAAGCTAAGTCCCTATTATTTATATTGAAGATTTTACATAACTTTGCTAATCAAATTTATTCAATTCCATAAAAAATAGCTTTGGATTAAATATCAACGAAAGGCAAGAGAATAATTAAAATGAAATCATTTTAAATAAAATAAATATAATAAAATACCTACCATAATTGTTCAAAAATTAGTTTTTAGAAATCATACATCAATTAACTATATGTTTATTTATTAGAACGTTTTAAAAAGTAACTAAAATTATTTAAAACATTTTATCTTAAATTTTTAACATGAATATGATTCTCTGATTAAGGAAAGATACACATAAAAAAATTCCATTTTCAAACGACTCAGATTTTTGGGACATATTGATATTGAATATTTTTTTAAAGAATATTTAACTAATGGTTAAAATATTTAATAGCCGATCTAACAACGTCTTAAAAATTCAAAAACAAAAGTTGAACCAAAAATAATAAAGTGTAATTGTGATTAGTGTTCGGCACGATACGATAAATTCGATAATTATCGCGATATATCGCGATAAATTTTTCGATAATTATCGCGATACTATCGATCGAAGAAAATCCGGATATTTCGATAATTTTCGATAACGATAATTTATCGAAATATCGTATCGTTTATCGATCGAAAAATAGAAATTATCGCGATATTTATCGTGGATTTGGAAATCCAAAATGCACTCCTAAGGATGGGGTTTTTGAGCCCAAAAAAATTATTTTTTCTGAACATTTGCGATAGTGTAAACAATTCTAAAAAATCTTTCAAACTTTTTTCAATTTAGATGACAAATCACAAGTTTCATTTCATTTTTTGGTTGGACGAAATCAAAAACCATAGGAAGGGGGGGGGCTCTTGTTTTGCAACATTCCTAATTTTTGGACTAATTTTTTTAAACAAATATTGTTCGACCTTTGAAAATTTTCCCGGCGGCGCCTATCGGCACCGCCGACCCCGCATCCCCCAAAAAGTTAATCAGAATCTCAAAAAAATTTATGGTGGATGAGGCAATAGAAGTTGAAGAAAATGAGAAAAATATTTTTAATAATAATAAAAAAAATTTGTCTTCATCGACCATAACAAAAAAAAAATTTTGCTGTTGTCAATCCCGATTAATCCCGATCCCGGTTTTTAACAAAAATCCCGAACCCGGCCAACTCTAATTTAAAGATATAAACGCTGATCTTCCTTAACAAAGCATTACCGGCATTGAACTATAAATATTGATTGTTTTATTGCATTTTTTTTAAACGTAAAGGGAAAAAAAGATTGCTTCGATATTTATCGCGATAATCGAACTTTTTTTTCGATATTTTTCGATAACGATAATTTATCGAAATATCGTATCGTTTATCGATCGAAGAAAATCCTAATACGTCGATAATTTTCGATAACGATAATTTATCGAAATATCGTATCGTTTATCGATCGAAGCCATTTGCCGAACACTAATTGTGATGAGAAGAAAAACAATAAATATTATGGCGCGCTGCGAAGTGCGTGTTTTTGTTGTTTGATATTCACGATAAAATAAGAGAATTATATAATTAGCTAAGATATAATAAAAAACTTTTTAATTCCAAAACTTTTTAATAATTCTAACAGAATACGAATAAGAATTAATTTCTGCATATGTACAATTGTATATAAAATAAATCATAAATTGAACACGGAAAAAATAAATGCATAAATAAATGTAAGTATAAAATATGAACAAATAAATGAAACCTTTAAAACACAAACAATTCTTTTTTTTTCAATTGAGAGGGTTTTTCTTAACACAAAAAATATCAAATTAGCAATTTTTGAGAACAAATAAAATTTACTAATAAATCTACAATTTCTTAAAACATTAAAATAAAACTAGATAAATATAAATTATTTTAATAAAACTAAATAAATATCAACGTTAATGGTATTAGCTTACAATTAAAAAAGATTTTATCATATTGGCATAATTTTATAAAGATAATTTAAAAGTTCAGCCGAGTGACAATTTGATATTATAAATAGTAAAAATCAACATTTTAATATTTTTCTTATAAAAGTTATAATATTTAAACAGAATTAATTAGATTCATGCTTTGGTACACATAATTCGAGATTTTTTCGAATCTATAATAAAATTGGAGAATTTAAAAACTAATTTAAATATATCATTATGCCCACAACAAAAACAAACCTGATGGTTAGTTGGGAAATAGCATTTTGTAGTTAATTGGACCAATAAAATTATTTCTAAAACTGGTAATATGTTACATTAAATTACAAAGTATAAATATCCAAACAATCAAATTACTAAATTTTGTCAAGAAGAATTTTTGCTCGTTAAACCAGAATAATTAAAACAAAAATTTATTAAAATTTATTTTTGAATATATTTATTTGTTTTCTCGTCTTATTTTTATGCTTTGGTTTATTGGTTTCAACAGGAACGCAAAATCAGCATTACAACAGGTATAAATTGCCGTAAATCCGCCCACGAGTTACAACTCTTCGCTTTTTAATTAAAATTGGTTCATAAAATAAATTAAATGTTTAAATAGTGAAATTAAATAATATTTATAAATTGTATTTATTTTTGATCATCATGCCAAAGTAAATGTCGTTAGGTTAATTAATAAGGATCATTTATGATTCAAGCTTAAATTTGTTAAGGGCTTTTTTGCTCTGTGTTTTGCCTTTGCAGGGTGTTCAAAATCCTTCAGCCTTTTATTTTTTTCAAATTGTAAACATTTAATAAATTAATTGTTTTTTATCATTTAAAATATTTTTAAATATTTCTTCTTTCCAATACTATAAACCGGTCTTTTAATTTTTTTGTGTTATTAAATGATTGGTTTAAACAACAATTTCGTACAATTTTATTTTAGCAACTGATGGGTTAATATGAAATATTATTTATTGTTGTAATTTATTAACATACGTTGAAGCAGCAGCTCGTCTGTTAGAAGGAAAGTGCATTGGCATCAACAATCCCCCCTCTCCTTTATAATTTTAAATTTGCGCTGGAAGTAATAACAACAATTAACATTCTCCGCATTTTCATGCATTTCTTTGACTTTATAATTAATTTTCAAATTGTTGTTTATTAACTAACAATTATTGTTGTTAACTTTTTAAATAATTGGACTTGTAGTTTAGATGAATTGCGGGACGACCGTTTGACGGCCTTATTTATTATTTAAAATTTTAATTAAGTGCTAATATTTTATTCTAATTATTTTTTACTTGCCTGGCCATTTAATCATCATGACAAAGTAAACTTTCCCATTCTCAAGCCCTAAAGACCCACTTAGATCGGTTTGAAGATTTTCGAAACGCTGAGGGTGCGCTCTTCGCCTAGTTTGGTCCGGTCTCTAATATAAAGTATTAAAATATTTTTGAAATTTATAATAATTGAACATTGCGGTTCTATGTTTAGAACAACTTTATAAATATTAATTTAAATTTTTTATTTAATCGTTGAACAATTTTGAACTTTTTCAAAAAAGATTGTTTCATTTAATGACTTTTAATTTATAAGCCCAATTCAATCGGCTCTCTCGGTGCATTTTAAATTGTTGATCGTTTGGTCAACAATTCTTAGAATCATTTTACCTTTTACATTTAATTTTAATTTTACATATATTATAAAATTTTGATTATAGTTTTTTTTATATCTAAGCATATTATTATTTAGAAATTTGTTTTTTTGTTAAATTTTTTATCTTATAATAAAATTGCTAAATGTTTTAATATATTCATAAAGTTAAATTAATGTATATTTTGTTTTACAATAAGTAAACTTAATTGTAAGCTTTAATTATTTCATAGTTGTTAATTTCACTTTGGATTAGCTGATGTTTATTACTTTAAAATATTTTAAAAAACGACACTTAAATATTTAGAATATTATAATTGTTTAAATTTTCATTCATCAAACTAAAAGTAAACTGTTTTGCATGCGGCAACTTCTAGGGGAGCAGGAAATTCTTTATTGGCCCAGCGTCCACTTGCGTTTCTTAAGTACTACTCTGCCATAACTGATCATTTTGGCATTGCGACTGCAGTACTGCTTAGAAATTGTTTATAATTGAGTCCATTATTCTCTATTTGGCCGAATACGCTGCGAGAGCCGCGTGCATTTGTTTTATCATTAGATCCTTATAATATTTGCATAAATTTTTTCCTTTATTACTTCGTCGGCTAAAATCCACCGTTTTAAATTTTTTGAATTTAATTTTTAACTAGATTTTTGAAACTTTTAATGTACACCTTTGGAGTCAGCAAAATTTTTGAAAGAGTAGAAGCTCACGCAAAAATTTCAATTTTATTAATCTTTAATTTTTAATCTATTCTTTCTGTGCTTAAACTTGAAATCAATAAGATCAATTATGCTAATTTTTTTTTATTCTACATATAAGCGTTAAATTGTCGATGCGGAATTGTCCTTCAGACCGACGTTGATGATATAGTTGTTCTCCATTTTTAACATTATTTAATTGCCAATTAATCTTACTTGCTATAATGAGTTTTAGAATTTGTAATATTATTTTTTAACAAGAATTAATATTTGGGTTAAATGTTATGAACACTGGGCAAAAAAACAAATAATTTTTCGTGGAGATTTTTTTTGCATTTTTCAACATTGTTTATTAATTACAACGCAGCAATTCCTTAAATACCATTAATTTTAAGAACATTAAAAAACGTGTAACTTACTTTAACAGCGCAAGGTTAACGAGTAAATTTGAATACTCATAAAGTATCGCAGTCCAAATCCTATAACATGTCCAGGAAAAGGGGCACTTAATTGCTTTATGCACTTTTTTGTTATTTTTTACTACAGATATTTTGCAATATTTTAATAGTTTAAAAAATGGGTTACTAAATCTTCCTTTAAATATATTTTGTTTTAAATTTAAGTTTACATATATTATAAAATTTTGATTATAAAAGTTTCTATATCTTTAAATTGTTTTAGAAATTGCTTTTTTGTTAAATAGTATTATCCAATATAAAATTGCTAATTTTTTAGTATAATCATTAGGATTGTGCGTGACGTGGAGACAAATTCATGCCGAACGTGTTTGCGGTTAATGCAGGGTGTTGGATTACATTTGCTTAAATTTATATTAAATTGGGAGAACTTTTTATAAATTATGACAATATAAAGTTGATCTTAATGACTCGTTTTATATATCTTTTATTATTTATTTTATTTTTTTAATAATATACTCACTCTCAATAGAAATCATTCAAAGTATCTCAATCTTTCTTTCTTTCATAATTTGGTTTAAGCACTTAGGTATAATAATTAGAATGTCATTCTTCAAAGCAAGCACAAATTGTCTTATTGGCTGTTCTCGTTGACAGGCGACTCTCCAGCTCTTCCCAGAATTCTTTAGAATCCTGTGGTTTTTGGCCCTAATATCCATATTTATTGTAGCTTATACAAAAATCTGCATTGTTTTGAAGTAACGTTAGAGCAAAAACTCTAAATAATTAATTAATAGGAGGTATGAAGGCCACTGATGTTTTATTAATTCGGTGTTCACATGTTTTGGTATTGGTTTTTGACATCTGCGTTTATTTAAACTATAAATATTTTTAATCTTAAACAAATTTCGCTTTTAATTATTAATTAATAAAAATTTAAAAAGAATTTCTTGGCATGGTCGCTTTATGAAGAGTTGATTTGGCTTTTAAAAAATTTTTTATTTTAAATGTTGAATAATAGTTGTTAAAATTAAAATTACAATATTTTATTCATTATTTTTGGCGGTTATATTAATTTTTTTTCTTGCAAAAATGCAAATGTCACTCCATTTATGGGTGTTACAAAAGAAAAATCATGTTGAACAAATAGTGGGGTGATTTTGTCAAGACGGGTATAGACACCTTATAATTATTTTTTTTACTTTGCTATTTATTTTTAATATTAATAGATAATAAATATTTGGTGTTATTTGCTTTTTAAACTCATTGAAAAGTTTTCAACTTTAAGTCTTTCAAATGAAAATTTTAAAAATTATCTATTTTATTTGGCATTTAATCCATAAATTTCCCGATCCGTCTATTTCTCATGTTGGCGTCTTTGCGGTAATAGCGTCATGTATATTTTGATCAACAAACGGCTTTTAATCAATTCCTAAAATTTAATTTAATTTATTTAAATTTATTTTGCTTGGCTTTTAAAGGTAAATTATATCAAATATTTTGCAGTTTCAATATTTTAACTTTTTGTAGTTTTATTATTACAAAAATATTATAGTTAAAATTCTTATAATTAAGCATTATTTTTTAAGGGATTTTTAATAGATTTATATATTTTTTATTAGAATTGATTATAAGTGAAAATTTAAATTAAAATTTACTATTTCACTTGATTTTGTTCTTTGTCATTATTAAATTTTTGTTTTGATTCATTCTAAATTGTAACCCAATTTTTTACGTAAATATTGTGTTTGTATTAAGTCATCTTTTATGATCAATTAAAAAAAAATAGTGTTTAATTTTGCCTTCAAAATTTGTGTCTATTTTTTTAGACTTTCTTTTTGCTTTTTAGTTTAAATAATAATATATTTTGTGCTTTTGCCAAAAATGGAATTGCTTCTTGGTCTCCTCAATTAGCACTCATTGAAATGTTCGAATTTGCATATTAAGAAGGGTATGTGAATTTGGCAGCTTACTGCTTATTTTTTGTATTTTGGCAATATAGATTTAAATTTAAGCCATTAATCTGTCTAGATAAATTTTTTTGTGAAAATGTTCATCATAAAATCATGTTTTGGAGTGCATTCTTGAAACAAAATATGCAAATGCATATAAACCGGGCCCTAGTCATTAATCTTGCTCTTTATTGCAATTTATGGAATTTTTGTATAGTGAGTTGGTTTTTTGCTGCTTTTTATCTCTTTCAAAAAGGGTATGTCAAATAGAAAGATTGGGTAGCGCAAAAAAAGAAACATCTTTAATAATTATAATACTATATTTCTTTGTCGGTTTTCTAGAATTTGGTGTAACCAACAAGAACCGGCGAAAAAAGAATTAATAAACGAAAAATAAAAGAAGTTTTAAAAATTGATTATAACTTTCAAATATCAAAAAATAATCAAATTTTAACATAAAAATAAATTAATATTTTGAACTTTTAGATAAATTACATTTTTGTATGCGGTTTAAATTGACAAACTTTTACATTAAATAGCTTGCGTATGGATGAGTNATAAATTAATATTTTGAACTTTTAGATAAATTACATTTTTGTATGCGGTTTAAATTGACAAACTTTTACATTAAATAGCTTGCGTATGGATGAGTTTAAATAATTTTTGTGTTGTATTTAAATTGTATTATATTATTATTGTGAATTATTATAATTCTGAAGTGATGCTGACTCTAGGCGATTCACGGACAGACCAGGACTGCCTGCTGGGCTACGCGTTTGTTCCGAAGTCGAAAATACATTCTTCTGCATTCCTTCTATACAAATGAACAAATATAACAGAGATTAATTTTTGTTAAACGGGTAAAATTATTTTATATTTTTAAGATTTTATTGACTTTTTTTAATCTTTTCATTGATTTTGAGTATTTTTTTACCCAATATTGAAGTGATTGAATTAACGAGATCTCCTGGCAAATTTGAAATTTTTTGATTTTTAAATTTATACCATTAAAAGATTAGTTCTATTTTCATGAATTTTATAGTGAAAATATTTAAAACCCGTGTCTTAATTTTAAATCGTCTTGTTCCATCAACGGTTAATTGAACTGTTTTCAGGTTCAACTTTTAAAATGCTTTCTCAGTTTGTTCTAATTATGTTTAAATGCCTTTTAAAGGTCTTTAGATTTTTGGTCAAAAAGATTTGGGATTGTTGATGCGTGCCGCTCTGCTCCTTGTTCCGTCGTTTTTGAAATAAAAGCTAATTGTAAATTTTTTAAATTTATTTTTCAACAAATATTGCTTGATATAATATAAACAATTTTTTAATTCTTTTTACATTTTAAAAAATGTTTCAAAATTTTCGCATGAAATGTGTGTTTTTAATCATATTTCTACACTCCAACAATTTTTCTCAACAATTCGTGGGCACACCTTTACAAGGGATGGCCAAAACAGAGGCCCAGACGACGTACGATTGGCCCTGGAACAGGGCTGCACTTGATCGAAAAATAAAATCCGTGACCGTGATAACACTGGAAAAAATTTTCATGGCAAGTACCCGGGATGGGGGGGGGGGGATGGCCTCACTATCAGGACGATTTTCGATAAGATCGGCTATTTTAAAATTAAACAGATTGCCTCATTTTTCGCTTCAATATTTATCATTTCAATTCATTACGCAATGGCACTACATATCTGGAACCGGTTCCGAATTTTCGCTGTTCCAGGAACCTGTTCCAAAAGCGGTTTCGACTTATTCTCGTTTTCATGGTTCTGGGAACCGGTTTCAGGAACCGCGGTTCCAGTTCCTGGAACAGGGACATCACTGGTTGATTCCTGATTTCAAATATCAACCTTTGTAGTAAAACCCGAATTATCGCACGTGCATAAAAGTTAATAATTTTTATTCATTTTTATTCATTTTTTTTTAAATTTCACATTTGGAATGCAATCATTTTGTTCAAATACTGACCTTTTAATTATATTTGTAAGTTATTTTAGGTATATAAATATTTATACCGCATAGAATATATAATTCTTATAACGGTCATAAAAAAATAAAAAATGGCTATCTCAAATTATACCGGAACAATTGTCCAATGTTTTTAAAGAATTTTGTATTTATTATTGAATTTGGTCTGATGTGAATGCAAATAAATCCGCGCCTCGTGTTTAAGTTTTTTGTTTAAGTGTTCAGTTTTTATTTTTTAAGTCAACAAACTTAGAAAAGTTTTTTGATTTGGTTTATTTACTATTTTCATATCTTCCATTGAGATCCAAGCAAATTTGAGTATCTTTTTTAATTATAATAACAATTTATTTTTAGGATTTAGTTTCAGTAAGTTAATAAGACTTTAATTAAATATAGAAATTATGCCAATTATCTAGTCTAATTTATTTTTTCACGTTTTAATGAACAAGCACCCGGATTTGTAGAATAAATTTTTAAAAGAAGAATAAGATATAACCCATTTTATATTAAAAAATTGCTGTACAACAAAGGAGCAACTCTTATGTTTACGGTTTCCATTGAATATTTACACTTTTTGTCAATTTTTTAGAATAATCTTTATTTAGTCATTTAAATTTTTAAACATTTTACACAATTGTCGCCATATGAATGTTTTGGCCTTCCGTACATGCTTTTGTGTTACATTTATTATTATTTCTTAATTTTGTAGATTTTTTGCCATATATATTTTATTATATTTGATTAATCATATTATCGTCAAAATCTTTGAAACATTTTTTATTTTTTAACATATTTATAAAGAAAAATTATATATTTTGACTTTGTTCTAAGGTAAGAATATTGTATTGCCTCATTTATTATTCTGTGGAATAAATTTTAACTTATTTAAAAAATTTGTTATAGCTTAATCTAATTTCAAGAATTTATTTTGTTGCTTCTGCGCAAGTGCTCTCCACTTTTCTCCAGCGGCCAAAATGCTCTAAATTTTTTTTTTGCTCATTTTAATCAGCAAGAAAAAGTGTCTTTACGCATTAGTTATTAATTTAAGTTTATATATAATAAATTTTAAATGTTTTTACATTGTTATTGTTCTTTACTTATATAAAAGGTAATATATTTATTGATTAAAAGACCACATATAATAATAAATTTTTTTATTGTAACATTAATATTTTTGTTGTTATTGACGAAACGAAAAGAGAATAAGCTTATTTATTTCGTCATTTCTTCTAAAATATTTAATAAAACGCCTTCAAGGTAAAGTATTGTATTTACAATGTCCAAGTGCATCCAAGTGGATATAAGGTGAATTCAAGTGAATCCAATGCATCCAAGTGGATAATTGAATTTTTTCGAACATACTGTAGATCTTTTATATATGAGACTTTCTGTGTCTTTTACTCTTTTTTAATTACCTATTCTTGTTTCGTGTTTTCTTTTGCTTACTGCATTTTTGATCCTTTCTTTTGAGCTACCTTTTTATTTATTCAATTTTTTTTTCTTGAATTGTTATTTTAATTTTATTTGTAAGGGTATTAACATCCTTTCTTTTACTTAAAACTTTTTTCTTATTTAGTGCATTATGCAATAGTGCTTTATCATATTTTTATTTTTGTGGGTTTATAGATTTATTATGAATAAATTTGAACTGGAAATAAATACGATAAAGTTAGGTAAAAAGAAATGGTTGATAGTGATAAGCTAGATGTATACCCCCGTTGAAGTCTGAATCCGGTTTTTTATAGTCAAATTGTCTTAAAAATAAATTTTTTCTGATTTAAACAAAATATTTTACTTTTTTGAGCTAACTGTCGTCTCTGCCTCGAACGACGCCAATGGTTGCTCGAATGATTTCTAATTTTTTTATTTGTATTACATATTCGGCTCCAAAAACCACTGTTGCGCGCCGGAGACCCCGGAAATGTGAACAAGTGAAAAGTGAACTAGGATTTGTCGATCACAACAAATGGGAAACTGGGATAAACGAAATAATAAAAGTCACCAGTAATAAAATAGCCTTATGTTCACTAATACTTTTTGTTTAAATACTCATTAGTTATCCTTCAAAGTTGCCTTAAATCGGGTTTCGATCTATTAGATTTTGCTTACACTTGTTTGGTTTGTTAATTAAGGTTCTATTTTTATAAACATTTTGATTATTTGTTATTATTTGGAGATTTGTTAATTTATATTTTTATTTTAATCACTTGCATTAGGTCGTTTTTTAGTAACTTTGGACTTCCAACAGTAAAGAATAGGCAAAATGTTAGCCCCGGGTGGGACTCGAACCCACGTCCTCCACCCAATCCGTGGGCACTCTTCCAACTGAGCTACCGGGGCGTCCCATTTGCCTTCTTCTTTATGGTTGATCTTTTGCCCCCGCCATAGGCGTTTTAACCGTTCGCTTCCAACCAGCGGAACACACAAATCCTTACAGCTCCATCCTCAACGGGACCGGTCCCTCGGTCCATCGATCGATCTCACATCGATCGCTTCGCTGGCGACGGTTGGCAACGGGACCGGTCCCTCGGTCCATCGATCGATCTCACATCGATCGCTTCGCTGGCGACGGTTGGGCAACCATCCGGTGCTACCTGTAAAGAATAGGCAAAATGTTATCCCCGGGTGGGTCTCGAACCCACGTCCTCCACCCAATCCGTGGGCAGCTCTTCCAACTGAGCTACCGGGGCGTCCCATTTGCCTTCTTCTTTATGGATGATCTTTTGCCCCCGCCATAGGCGTTTAACATTCCGTGATTTGTTATTTCCCCAAAAGAAATATCTCTAACTTTTTTTGGCGACAACAAAATTTTTTTTAAAATTAAACACAGTTCGCTTCCAACCAGCGGAACACACAAATCCTTACACAACTTTCATCGCTAACTTCTTTATCGGTTGATATATTATACTTAATGAGTACACCATTTGTTTAAATTTAGTCATTAATGTACAAATAATTTAAAACATCGTATTTCTATGAGCATTGTATAGTCGCTGATTATGAAGTACTTACAACTTCTGCCTTTTTATACAATATTTACTTATTTGGAGTACATTGGTAATTCATAAATAAATTCTTTTAATATTTCATTATTTTATTTAGTTTTTTTACTTTAATCATTTCATAAGATGGCAACTCTGCGCTATTTCTTTTTTTATTAAATTTGTTTGGGGATTCAATGGGGTTTTAAAGATACATAAAAATGAAAAATAAAGTTCAATTTTGAGTAATAAATTTTAGTTTTAATTTAGATAATGCTGAATTCAACTACAATTTAATATTTTTAATTCCAATATTCTATTCAAAAGCTTCTTAACTTCGCTTGGATTTGTCAACTCCTTTTTATGATAAATTTGATAATTATGTTTTTGAATATGACGTTTTAGCTTTTTTTTTTGTTTGTTTAAGGCGAGTCAGCGACATACCACTAAATAGACTTAATCGTTTTTATTGCGGTGTCGAAGGTAAAAGTGTGCCGCCACACAGATGTTGAATGGTTTTAAGTTATTTATATGCATATAAACAACCTGCTATTTTCTTATAAAAATATAGAACATTTTGTAATTATTTTTTACTTTTTATATATATTACGTTCTAGTTAGTTTTACTTTTTATATATATTATAAAGTTGACGCTACAATGTAAATTTTTTGTGCTTTATATTTGTTTTATTAAAATATGAATGGAGGGCATGGTATTAAATTTGGTTTGATATACTGCGAATTACTAAATGATATTGTGTTAAATATTTTGCTAACTGTATGGTAACGATTTTTAAAGTTTTTAATTTTTACGCATTTTACAATTCATAAATTACACATTAATCAGGGTTAAAGTCGCGAAAATTTGACAAGAGCTCTTCCAATTTGTTGTTAGTATTGCCTTATTTTGCTTTAGCTAAAGAATTCTATTTTTAACATATCGTAAGTCACTAATCATTGAATTGATTTGATTGGTAGCCACCGTTCTAACCTATACGTCTTTGTTCTCAGCAAGTAGCACTTTACATGAGCAATAATAGAGTAACAGTTTTAAAAAGTATTTAATAATTTGAAATTATAGACGACTAGAATTGTTTTTTTGTTTCTTTGATTTTAACAATGCACAAGAAGTAGACAATTGCGCGCGTTTACTTTAGTAGACTTCGCCATTTGGCGACAATTATAAAAATACTTTTTATTAATTAAATGACTTTTGTCAACAAGACGATTCGCCAAAACCGACCAAATTAAACTTCGCCAATCGGCGACCATCACATAATTATAATTAGTTAAATTCGTCAGCAGCCGATGTACTTATTCGCCCAAGGCGACCAAATCAATACGATAGATTTGACAATAAGTAACAATGTTTTATTATTTTTTGACATGTATTTTTAACGCAGTTGGCAACTTCGTATGACTATTTATTTTAATACAACAACTTAAAAGCAATGTGTTTATATTTAATTGTTTTTGGGTTAAATTTTTTGCAAGCATTTTGTTTGCAACGTCCAATCCAGAGGATACCCATACATCTTCCAATTAGTCCATCTCAATCACTGACATGTATTTGATTTTTATTTTTTGGATATGTAAAATAAAAATGTATTATTTTTTATGGATCGGGCGAATTGTTGCGCGGCTCTTTGAGTCTAGAACCGTAAATGAGTAATTTTATTTGGTCCACAGACAGCGCACTGTGCGGTAAGCGTGTAAATTCTATTCCACTCTCTCAAAGCTGGTCACATACATCGGTAAACGGCTGCGCGCGGGTCAATTTATTGCAAAAAAAGTATTTACTATTTTTTATTAATAAGTTTTTTTATCAGATATTAATATGATTTTTTATTATTCCAATAAATGGGAGTTGCATCCCTATTTTAAATTAATTTAGAAGTTACACTTTTGATTTAATTAATTTTATGTTATTTGAAAAATCTATTAAATATATTTTTATGCATTGTTGTTGCAAACATTACACCTTTTCTAAAAACAAGATAATTTCAAGATTGTAAAGTTTATTTGAAAAACAAAATACCAAAATGTATTGTTAAATTTTTTGTTTTTTTATTAAATTTACATTTATACATAGAATGCTGCTTTAAGCTTGTGTAATCAGTCCATAAGGTGATTTTATTAAAAAAACGTATACCAAATTATATTGTTCATTTTTTAAATAATATGTAAAATATTTATCGCATCCCGGACTTATATATCTCCCTGTTGTTATTTTGAAATATTATCATTTGTTTCCACCTTTTAATTAAAAATTGCATTTGATTTTATTGGTTCATTATCTGATCAATATAATTATATATTATGTTGAGGGTCAATTCATAAAACAATAGCTGTTAACCAAAATATTCGGTTAAACAGAAGTAGAGAATTGTTACATGTTTGTTTTATAAAAAACCTGTAATTAGTTTGTTTCTTTTTTTTCTTCTCATTGCAGTCGAACGCACAGTGATAGCTTTTTAAAACGTAGTGGGTTCTTGAACACGATTTTATGAAAATATTATGCATTGGCTACTTTTATATGTAAAAATGTTGTTATAATATTAGTAAAGGCGTCCTGTGATGATTTATTTTTTATTGATCATCATAGTTAATTCTTGATAAACATTGATTTTATTATTGCATTCATTTTGCACTTGTTATAAACTAAAATTGAGAAATTATTATTTATATTTTCAAATTTTGTTTGTTAAAATGACAAATTTTGTTGTTTTAAATTTTAAATTTTTGTCCTTTGTGCGCAACGCTGACGGTATTGTAATGTTCGCCACTTCATTCCCATTCAATAATGCATGTCCGAACGGACGTCGCCGCTCTCTGTGTGTGAGCTTCGGCCGTAGACATCAACGCAAATTGTTCGTTGTCAGCTTCTGTAATGTTCAATGCTTCGGTAACCATGTCATCAGTCGGAACATTCGGCTCCGTCCGTGCGCGTTTCCGTGCTCGTTTCTCTTTGATGACGTTTTGGTTTTGATGTCGCCGCATCAATCAATAATTCACGCACCTTCATCTCAAAGAAAAAAAACAAAATAAATAGAAAGAACTAAATAATAAATCTAAAAATTGATCCAATTTTGCTTTTACACTCAAAAAATTAGAATTACACTTGGACTGTATTTGTTCTATTAGACACTCGCACTTTCGACATTCAGACTTTTTAGTACTACTATTCGACACTCGGACTGTATTTGGTTTATTCGACACTCGGACCATTCAACACTCGGATCGGAAGCGCATTTGTTATTTGCTTTAGCATTTGTTTTTTAAGTTTTACTTATTGAAAAAATATAAAAGCAAAAATTTTAAATAAAAAAATTGTTTAACTTTTTTTTTATATTGGCGTAGTGAATTTTTTCTTTATGCCGCAGCTTAATTATTTTTAAAAAATCTTGCGATTAACACGTAGGGTTTAGTGCGTTGTTTTTGCGCTGTCTTTTCAAACATTTCCTGTTTTGACGGTGTAAATTACAACAAAACTTAGTTCAAATGAAATTTTATTTTTATTATTTATTTATTTTGCTTTTTATTTGTATAATGTGTAAAATTAATATGCCGGATGGGTAGGTATGTTGATTTTGATCAAGTTCATGTGACAATGTGCTAGTAAAAAGGTATTCTCTCTGATATTTATGACTATTCCATATTTATTCAAAACTTTTTTCTTGTAGATTATCATTTTTTTTTTTAATTTTAGCTTTTAGGAAACAAGTTGTTTTTTGATGTCATTTTTTTTGAAGAATAATTGGATTGAATTGTTTATTTTTAGAGTTTAGTTTTTTCTTGGACCAATTTTCTTAAGCAAATTTTGTTGATGCTTTATCCAAGTTCTTTCGAGTTGTTGAGTCTGGCTTAGGGGGAAACCTTTTGCTTTGCAAAATTCGTAATTTTTGGACAAATTTTCTTTACAGATTTCGTCAAAATATTAAAATTTGGCGCCTATCAGCACCCCCGGGCCTTCGCATTCGTAAAAACTTAAAAAAAGCTACCGTAATTTTAAATGTTGGTGGCAAATTTCTTAATAAAATTGAGTCAAAAATTCAAAATATCTCGGGGCACCTATCGGCACCGCCGACCCTCCCTCTAGAAGAAAGCAGAACTAAATTTTTCATTCCTAGAAAAATAGTTTTATTAATATCGCATTCTTTAAGGCAAATTCAAACTAGCATTTTCCTATTATTGTACACTACCTTAAAATTTACTTTTATTTTGGCTTAATTTTAATACTAATTTTGTTTTATCTATTATAATTAATTTATTTGAAATATTTTACATTAAAAAAAAGGAAATTTTATTTAAGGTCACAAATAATCTGCACTTTACATCGAATGATTTAATTATTAATATGAAACAAATGCGACCTGCGCGACCATTGCATCAGGGAATGGGTGGTATTTATATTAACGACAATTTTATGAATCATATTTGGTGTTTTAAATGGTTTTGATTATCATTCATTTATTTACTTTGAAGATTTATTTATGCGGCTTTACCAAATCTCAAATTTAATAAAAAAATTTAAATGCATTTTTTAAATAGTTAATTTCAAACTTTTAATTATGGTGTAACAATTTTTGTTTTAGATTGATTATTACAATTTTAGTAGCAGTACATGTTCTGACTTTATTTCTTCTTAAATTATTACTGCGAGCTGCACGTCCTATTTTATTCTCTTTTATAAAATTTGTGATAAACTTTTAACTGAACTCAAAAAAAAGTTAATTTTATGAAAATTCAATCATCAATATTCAGACAATGATTTAACATCCAGCATGACGATTATGACGCTCACTGCAACAAACCAAATCCATAGTTAATATGGAAATTTTTTTTATATAACTTTAATCTTTTTCAACAACATTAATTTATTATTTTTAAATAAATAAACATTTTCATGCTCATTAAAAATTTTTGGCGTTTTTTGTTTTTCATTGTTTATTTTTACAGAAGTACTGTGATTCGTATGTTTATTTAATTAAGAGCACAACAATAAATGTCGTAAATAATGAAAGGAGCGGCTTTATAATAGATATTAATGAATAATTTTATTTGGGTATTCATTTTGGAAGATGAAGCATCTGATGAATTCGAAGCTTGGGTTGCAAATATGTACCGTATTTCCTAAAATAAAGCCCCCGGGGGCTCTATTAGGGGGGCTCTATTTTAGGGGGGGGGCTCTAATTTAGGCGGGGGCTTTATTTTAGGAAATACGGTATTTGTATTTTTTTAAATAATTTAAAGATGATGAATACGATCATTTGTTTAGACATAATTTTTTGTTTATAGTACACTGACTCATATTAAGATACTGTATTCAAAATTTTTTCCGCCGACCCCTCCTATTCTTAAAAAGTCTTGAAAAAATTGCCATATTTTTAAAACAATTTGAGTCAAAAATTCAAAATTTTCTCGGCGGCGCCTATCGGCACCGCCGACTCCCGCCGTATCTACAGAGGTGCCGCCAACTCACATTGGAGAAAATATCGCATCGGGTCAAAAATTTTTTCTTAAGGAATTTTCAAAAAAAAAACCCCTAAAAATCGTACGCTTTGACCGTCGCCTATTTCAGATGAAGAAGTGACAAATGAAATTAACTATACAATTTGATTA
>MEIZ01000097.1:112333-123526 GCA_001723225.1 Globodera ellingtonae | reverse complement strand
GTTCAACCCCCCCAAAAAGGGGGGTTCTATTTTAGGGGGGGGGGCTCTATTTTTCAACCTCTTTTTTTCAGAATGTTAACAAAATTTGCACTTTTTGCACAAATTTTTGGCAAAATTTGGATAATTTTGACATTTTTTTCTGGCAAAATCAATGACAGAATAGAATTTTATTATTGAAGAACAAAATTATTCGATATCTATGAGTTAGGTATTCATCAATTTTTCTGGTAAATGGTAAACCCCTGGTAAAAAATAGAAATTTATAGAAGTCTTCAACAATTTTTTGAAAATCCTTTTTTTTGCTCAGCAAAATCGAAAAGAAAAATTCAGAAAAAAGTTAATTTCTTCGAGTTTAAAAAAAAGCATAACTCAGCTTAAAGTTAATGAAATAAATAAAGCTATATTTTTATATTTTTACACTACCTATTCTTATGAACCCGGGTTTTGGAGCCTATTTTAGGCATCTATTTTGGGGATTCTTCGAGCCTAGAAGTATTAGCCCTAGAAGTAAAGTTTAAAAAATGCAGAAATTAGGACATTTTTTACTTATTGAGATGGTTTCTCCATTTAAAATTAAAGTTAGTAATATATTTTTTGTCAAATTAATTTCCATAAAACAATTGATTTCTATTTTTAAATTGAACCATTTTCAAAAAGTTTAAAAATTTGATTTTTCATTTTATTTTATGCGTTTATTTACTTTTTGGCAAAAATTGCGTAAAATTGATTTTTTATAAAATTTTTAATTATTATTTTCAAAAATTGAAAATTATCCGGTAGCCGGACGGATATCCGGCTGTAAATTACTATCCGGTACCGGTATCCGGGTGTCGAGGAACCGGTGGAACCGCTATCCGGGGGACCCGGATAATATCCGGTCTTCAACCCTACTGAACAGAGCTGATAAAAAAAACTTTGAGGGCGATCTATGAAATCTATGGCCTGTGGTTTGTCTTTTCGCAACGCCAAAAGTAAGAAACTAATTATTTTAAAATTACCCTAAAATAATTTTCTTAACAAAGATGCTGATTTTTGTGAGAATTCTCCCGGCGGCGCCTGTCGGCACCGCGTGATATCCTCTACTCTCACGTAAACCACTTTTTTCAAAAAAATTTTGAAGCAAAGTGCTTAATTTTGCGAAAATTTTGATGAAATTTCTTCACAAAGATTCCGTTTTGTAAAAATTTTCCCGCCAGCGCCTGTGGGCACAAGAACGCGTCCATAATAATTTTTTACATTAGAATTTAGGGGTAATCATAATCTCGGAGCAAATAATTTTAATTTTAAAAACTATATTATGTGGGTTTTTTAATCTCATGTTTTATGATAGTAAAAACTTTCATACTTTTAATATAATTTTTATTTTTCATTTCATTCGGACGTCACTGATTTCGTCAAATACGCCGCCCAGTTTGGAATAACTTTTTAATTTGGGTAAAATTAATAAAAATCATGCACTAAACAAAATTTCAAAAAAAGATTAATTTCAAATGATAAAAAATTAATTATGAAGGCGTTAAATCATTTAACATAAATTATAAATTACTATTATTAAAAAATAATGAGTAGGTATCTTAGTATTTTGTTATTCGTTTTGTTTATGAAAAAATTATAATTGTTATGTTGTATTCATAAGCAACAATATTTCTTCTTCACGTGTTGTTTTTAAAAATCGCTATTTTAAATTAGATAAATTCACAGACATTAAAGCATATGACAGTTCAAAGAATTTTTAATCACCCTTTTGATTAATTTTAATTAAAAAGAAGTATATAAATATTTTATAATTATGAATATTTACTTTAATGGATTTTTGAAATTATTGAGCGTTTAATTTATTAGCTATCTTCACTTTTTTATTAATACTGTTATTTTCTTTAACTTATATATTTTCATCGCCATTCATATCTATGTGAAATAATATATTTATAAATTTTGCCGATTTACTTATTATATGTAGTAAAAATCACGAAGTTACCATCTGTGTCGTCATGTGAAACAGCATCGGCAGCAATTTGGACTTTTGTAATTTTATTTAGTATTGAACATGCATGTAAACGACCAACTTTATTTTTTGTCGGTCGGACCAATTTTCTTAAGTTGACTTATTTGATTTACGTCAAAGCAATAATATTTTGTAAACAAGCATTGCAACCCAAGTTTTGAATTGTTTTAATATTCAAAATGCTTAACATTTTATAATATTCATTCATAAAATAAAATCTGCAAAATTATATAGCAGATGCCGATACATATTATTTTTTTTATTATTATTTTTTTAAATTTTTAAATTGAAATTTAATTTCTCATGTCCCGAAAGGCAGTCGATCAATTGTTGTTTTTATTCATTAGATTAATTTTGACTTAATATCGTCCTTTTATTAGCAACTTTAAAATGCTATTCTTCGAGAATGTTAATATAACTTATTTTTAAATAAAAAGCGTGGCACTCTTATCACTATTAAATAAATGTTTTATTGTTTAAGCTATTTCAGAGCATTTTGTACTTTTAAATTTATTTAAATATTGAATAAAGTTTTGTTATTTACTTTTTATCATTCCATTTTTAGTGTTTTATTTATATTTGTTATCAATTGGATACCGCTTCTAGTCGTCTGGACATATATTTAAATTTACTTTTATTAATTTATTAAAATATACAACTTTTTTTTATTAACAAATGATATATATAGGTATTTAATTTGTTAGGTTTTCAATATTTTATTCACATCGTTAAAATCATCTTCTATGCGCGCGATTCCTCACTTATTGTCCATGAGTCTTTTCCTTTATCCTTGCTTTTAGGTTTTATTTTTTAATTAAAATAAATTATTTCTTTTATTGCGCATTAATTTTAATTTTTGGAATTTTATCAACCATTATTGTCCTTTTTACTTTTGTTCAATCAACATATGGGCTTATCAAAAATATTAGTACTATTGAAACTTTTTACCTGCACTGTTGGAAGTCAATTTTATCACTTGATATGGCAAACAAAAATGATATTGAGTTTCCCATGCTTAGAAATATAAAATTTTATTATATTTTATTGTTTTTAAATAGGTTTCTTATTTCCACGGTGTTTGTTTTATCGCGCATGAAGTTGGGTTTAAATATTAATATTATTTTTTAGTTTATCATTGGTTTTGATTGGTTTCTTTTGAAATTAATGTCTTCAGTTTACTTCTTCAACATTAGAAGCAAGTCATTACGGCGCTGGCAGTCTTTTTGCCAGCAGCGGCCCTTGAAAAAAAATAAAAATAATCTAAATATTGAACAAATTCTCTTTTAATTTTATTTTATTCATGAAAACTATTTAAGTTTTCTTCTTGTCAGCTTTTAATGGGCAGGGAGCCGCACACCGTATTTTATTTTAAGTATAATTTATGGAGTTCAAGAAATGATTTAATTTAAAAGGTAGCAATTAACTTTACAAAAGCCTTGTGAATAAAGTTTTTTAATGGATTTTTTTTAAATTTTACTTGGTTATTCTCAATTCTATTGATTTTTATTTTAGCTTATTTTCTACTTAATCAAATAAAACCACATTCTAGTTTCCTGGTTACCGGTAATTAAATATATAACAAAAAAAATTTTTTGATAAGCAATACTTCTAATTCAATATTTTAAAAAGCTGAGTGTAAATAAACAAATCTTTTTCATTTCTAAATTGCTTAATTTTTTTTTATTAAGAGTATTAACTTAATATAAAATAAAAGATGCATAAATGCGAGACCAAATGGAGGCTATTATAAAAAAAAGACATTAATAAATAAGGTAAAAACCCAAGCAATTCATGAACGGGGAGGAGTTGAATTTTGGTCATTTATTGAAATTTGTGAAGACAAATTTCTTATTTAAATAATTAAATGATTTTAAAAAAATTATTACTTATTAGCTAGCTAAATCACCTGCATTAATTTAGCGGACATATTTTGGGAATAATCGAATGGTGGTGCATTTTCATTTTTATTTTTATTTCAATTCCTTAAGAAATGCTCCAAAAAATGGTAAAAAGGACCTAAACATAGGCATTGAAACTTTGACTTTTAGAAACGCATCAGAGAGTTACAAATGTCCGCATTCCGCGTTCAGTCCTACAAATTGTTTAGTATAATTAGCCCTGATACGCATCCTGGTCTAAACTGATGCTTTGGTTAAAAAATGTACACGTAATTTGTGAACAATACATAGTGCTTATATTTAAATGCTGATAAAATTTTCTTAAGAATAATTAAATTCTTTATTCTAAAAATAGTTTTTAATAAATAAAAATTCGAAATAAGGCAATGCTTGATTGAGTACAATATTTTGATTGCTATATTTGTTTTTTATCTCTGCTAATTATACGTTTTCCGATTTATCTGACGATTGCATTGCGCAATAAATAGTTGGCATTTTTTTGTGCTTTCTTTTTTGCTGAATATTTACTATATCATTTTATTTGCATTGGTTCGTCTTTAATCTCTTTAAATTTGTATTCATTTTTTTTGTTTAAAAGATTTTTTGCATAAATTTCTTTATAATTGTATTTGTTTTATGTCTTTAATTATATTTATTTTAAATAAATTTGTAATAGTTAAATTATTATTTTATGATAAATACTTACAACATTTGTTTGCGTTTGTGTAAACGGGTAACAAACATATGTGCTGACTATGTTTAGAATTTTGCAGGCATATTTTCATTTTATACAAATGTTGTTTTAACAATTCATTGAAATATTGGACTCGCGTCGTCGATTCCAAAATGGTGTTTTGATTTCCATGTGTGAGAACACCATAATATTGAGCTGATTAATTAAATAATTTATATTTTTATTTTGTGTAATTTTTCACTATTTATTTTTGATTAAAAATTTTAAATATAAATAGTCCTTTCCTTATTTTAAAAAGAATTTAAATAACTGATGTTACCAAGTGAAATTATTGTCACTTATCTTAACAAAACTTTTTGCAAAAAAAAATTTAATCTACTATTTGTTTCAACGACCTTTGTGGGTGTCCGTAAAGCTCGCTTGTCTGTAGTTGAAGTTGTTTTTAGCGGTAAATACCCTATTCGCTTTTGGTCAATTCGCTTTTTACCCTATTCGCTTTTGACCCGATTCGCTTTTTTTGGGACCATTCGCTTTTTTGGGACCATTCGCTTTTATTGGGACGATTCGCTTTTTAGTAAGAAAAAAGCATTTATTAGCGAAATTTGAAGGTTTAATGCAATTCTTTAAGTGTATTCAGGGGTCATTGAGGTCGCTGATCACGAATATGACATCAGATTTATCATAAGACATCATCTAATCTATGATTTCGACATCTGTGTTTTTATAAAAAATTAAAATTTTTTTTTTCAAAGTTGAGAAAAAGGCGTTTTTAGGGGAATTCGGGGGCGTAGGATCCGAATCCGACTCTCTTGTTGTAATTTCGTGTATTTCCATCGATTTTGATCAATAAATTAGATTTGTGAAAATTCGAATTCGGATTCGGAATTCAAAATGGTCTATATAAATTAGAGACCGGCCAGAAGGGTCGGTCGGTACTTTTCGGTAAAGTACCGAAAAAGTACCGGTACCGAAAAGTACCGAAAAAGTCCAAAAAGGTTCGGTCGGTACTTTTCGGTAAAGTACCGAAAAAGTACCTGTACCGAAAGTACCGAAAAAAATTGTCGGTACTTTTTCGGTTTTCGGTACCAAAATTTTTTATATTAACTTTTCAACAAAAAATCGTTTATTTTGGAAATCTTGGCTTTATTAATATTTATAATTGAGTATTGGGAGATTGCGGTTCAAGTAAATTAGCATTTCGACTCTCGGTTCGAGACCGAGACTCTCGAACAGCTTTAGCCGATAGGCGTCGCCGAAAGGACAATGAAAATTCATACGATTTTATTAAGAAAACTTGTCCAATTTCGGTAACTAAAATGGTGAAAAAAAGTAATTCTTTATGTAATCTTAGAAGTTTTGAATCGGTTAAAATTTTTGAAAATTAATTTGCTAGTAACTTTCTTCAAAAAAATTGAGAAATTCCTAAATTAACTTCAATTTTAAAAATCTTAAATACATATTTAAWGAAAAAATATTGTTTTTCTTTGCCATGAAGTTAATTAAAAGACACAAAAAACTATTTACACAGTCGGGGGTTCGGTCGGTACTTTTCGGGAAAGTACCGATGCCTGAGTACCGAAAAGTACCGAAAAAGCTTCGGTACTTTCCCGTACCGTCCGATCTCTAATATAAATGCCAGATTCGGATTCTACGCTCCCGAATATCCCTAAAAACGCCTTTTTCTCAACTTAGAAAAAAAAAATTTTTAATTTTTTATAAAAACATAGATGTGAAATCATAGATTAGATGATGTCTTATGATAAATCTGATGTCATATTCGTGATCAGCGACCTCAATGACCCCTGAATACACTTAAAGAATTGCATTAAACCTTCAAATTTCGCTAATAAATGCTTTTTTCTTACTAAAAAGCGAATCGTCCCAAAAAAAGCGAATGGTCCCAAAAAAAGCGAATCGGGTCAAAAGCGAATCGGGGTCCGTTCGTTTTTAGCAATTTTTTTATTTAGTTAGTTCCGATTCTTTAAAGAATATTCAGTTGATAAGCAATGCTTGAGTTCAAAAGTTATATCATTTAGGTTCAGCTTCTAAGCGAATTAGCTATTTTTAGGTTTTTATCTCAACTTCGCTGTTATTGCAAAATTCTGTATTAACCAATGTATTGGCGTGGTCCGCCGCCTCTTTCTGTTCCTTGGTCAAAGCAGATTCCATTTCAAGTACTTATTAATTAAATTATGTGCAAACTTTAATTAAAAATTGTTACTTTTAGTTTTACTATTTTTGAGATTAAATGCAGTTTGGTTYTTTGTTTTATTTTAATATTTCTACGTGAATTTATTTCCTTTTCTTTGTTAATATGTAAATATTATTTTACTAATTGTGCTGAAAAGATAATTTACTCATTAAATAAATCTAAATTTATTTTGTCATTACTCGACATTATCATTGAACATCAGCCAGCTTATAAATAAAAAAATTATTGAGATATTCTAAGAATATTTTGTTTAATTCATGATCATAAAAAATAATGTTGCACATAGCTGTTGCTTTTAGTGTAAATTATTTAAATTTATTATTGCCCTAATCGTTTTGGAGCTAAAAGAACATTTTAAGATATTTGTTTTCTTAATTTAACGCAGACTGTAGCTTTAATGCCCATCTGTTGTAAATTCTGGTGTTTTTGATTTCTAATAACTGAAGATGATGAACTCGTTGAGGTAGCCGTGATGCCGCTTTTCGCTCTCATTTTTTGTTAGACACCACCGTTGAATTGGGCATCGTAAACTGATCTAGGAGAGCCTTTTTATTTGGAATTTTCCTTTGAATTTGATTTATAGTAATTTATAATTCATTTTTTGACTTTTTTATTTTCTTTTTCTTTTATTAATTCGATTTTTTACACATAATAGTTTGGTTTAAAGAGCATTTTGCGCTCTTGTTCTTTACTCGAAAGTGCGTAACGTTCTAGAAGTCCAAAGCTGTTAATTCTGTTTCAGTTGCTGCATTCTCTAGTTCTTTTATCACGTTTTCGAATGGCTGCATTCTTGGGGGTATTATTTTCCTAAAACTTCACTCATAATCGGCGAGTGACCAATTAGGTGGTTTACACACAAATATTCAGTTGAACATTTCCACAAAAATTTTATTATATTTTAAATTTTTAGCTGTTCATTTGCTGCATTTGTGAATTTAATTTAGACAAATTTCTCACATTAATTTTTTTCATTTTTAAATTGGTGTTTAACGATAAATATAAATTTTTTCGTCTTTTAACTTTTCAGTTTGTTTATTGCGATTAATTTTTTACTTATGAATTTACAATAGAAAATTAAATAAATTTTTATGCAAAAACTTTTGCATATATTCTAATGCTCTAGTTCATTTATATCTTTTTCACACATTAATTTGAATAGGTTAATCATTATTTTTTGTTTGTTTTTATTGTTTTATTAAAATTTTTAAAGTTATTCATTTTAATTATTATTCGAGTTTTCATTATTATTTTAATGATATTTAAAAAAAGCGAGCTAAGTTAAAATATTATTGTTTTCAGAATATTTTAGTTATATGTTTTTATACGCAACAATTGATTTAAATTATATTATTAATAAATGAGGGTTTCATTGTGAGACCATGCAAACCAATCTTTCAAATAAATGTCGGCCATCCCATTCAGCTCCTTTGTACCTCGTCACACATACACAGCACATTCTACAGACCAAATAAAAGTTAATTATTCGATGAAACAGCCTTTTATTTGGAATTATTATTATTAAAAGGTTTTACTTCTTGGAGAGATTCAATTTTTTTGGCATAAAATTAATTATTAAAAATAGCAGCATGATTTCATTGTAACTTAGTCTAGAAAAATTAAAAATTTAAAAATTTGTTGCAAATTATTCATTTTATTTATGTTCCTTCCAGCGAAACAGCGTATAATTTCATTTCATTATGACAATTCGTTTTTATTATTTTAGTTATTTTCCCTTCTTTAACAATTTTAGGGTTTAGGCTTTATTTTATTAACAAGGCTTATTTCATAGACTTTAATATATTTAAATGATTTTAAATTTACTAGCGTTTAAATTTTAGTTTTTAAAAATTTATAAACACGCATGCCCGGTTTCGTCCACTGCAGTCCGAGCTTCATTATGGCAACCTGTTGTCGTGCCATTGCAATTAATTACTGCGTTAAAATTTGCTCACATTGCTCATAGACTGTAAATTTTTATTGAAATAAAAGTCTTTTTATTACGACAAATTTCCGATAATGTCAAAACTTATTAGTATTTCAATTGTAAGAGCATTGACCCGGCCTAAATATATAAAGTTGAACGGGCATTTATATAGTTTTATTTTAATGAATTTTGGTGTTTTTATAAATGATTTCAGGTTGTAATAATTTGTAAATTGTTGTATGTTTTGAAAATTGCCTAATTTTATTTTTGTGGTTTTCACAAAATGTCCAGCTTGCAGCTTTATTTAGTTTTTTCTCCAATTTTCGCGGTGGCAAGCATCTGTTTTCATTTCAGTTATGACAATTCCTTTATATTATTTAGTATTTTTTTTCTTTCGATTTTTATAGCTTAACTTAAATTATGTTTTAATTACCATTTGTAGTCAGTTATTGATATTTATAGGCATATGCTTTTGATAAAAACTCGGAAGGGTTTTAGCTTATTATTTAAATTAACTTTTTAATTCCATTAATTTATAAGAAATTTATATAATTTTATTTTTATGTTTTTTCAAAGATTTTAACGATTTGTCTACGTGAACATAATATGATGGCAGTTAAAAATATATTTATGTGCACTCATTGGCAAATTAAGATAAAATTTATTTTATAATTTTATATGATTTTACTTTATGAAAAGGTGCTCTTGATCGTTTCCAAGTTGGCGTTTGCACCTCCATCCAGAGAACCAAACAGATATGTATTTTATAAAACTAATTATTATTTTAATTAAATCTTATTTTTGATTAATTTTTTTACGGATTTTTAGAATGTTGTAGGCTACTTGAATCAACGTAAAATTGATTATGACATATTATTTATGATTTTTGCCAAAATAAATTAAATTGTTTAAATCTACCTTTTTTATTTTGCTGCTATTTGTTAATCAAGTATTTAGTTTAATATATAAAACTTTCTTATCCTTAAAAATGGTAGAATTTATTAATGAATAATTTTTTTTATATTAAGAGTCATAATCAATAACAAAATACAGTTATTACCACCCTTTATATTTGTTAATGATAGTTTGTTTTTTTATTATTTTGTTCTTCCATGGCTTTGACGGAGCACGAGTTGTTCCGCCAAAAGAGCGCACACGGTAGTGCGCTGTCGGGTCGGGTGAAGCCGTTGGTTAATTGTTTGGTCCAACGTATTTTTTGTACAAATTTTTTGGGCGTCATCCAATTTTATATTCAAAATTAGCACACGCAACTAAACACCACAAAATTCAAAAAATCCAACACTCTGATGGAGCGCATTTGCAGATGGTTTTCTTGTAAGGTTAATGCTAATAGTATGGGCAAGCTTTAGGCAAAATTTCTGCAATTAATATGACTTCTAATATTTCGAAAATTGGATACATGTTCAAGAAAGTAAACAAAAACAATTTTTCGATAGGCGTTGAAGTTAAAATACTCTCGCCGCCTGACTACACTATCCTATATAATTTAGTGTTTGTCTGTCTGTAACGTTTTTTTGAGTTTTGTGAGACGTTGCGCCAAGAGGTGATGAGTGAAGAAGGTTAGACGAGAGATTTGAAAGAAATAGTGTTGCAAGTGAAGAGACTTTTGACTGAGAAAGAGAGCAAAATGGGTGAGAAGAAGAGGGGCATAGAATTGGCTGCGCTGTCCCTGAGGCGCGCGCGTCGCTGACGCGTACGCCTCTCGCTGCTCATTTGCTGCGGGTGCGCAGCGCTGTCCAGTTGGAGTGAGAGAAAGATGAAAGAAGAAAAGAGTGAGTGTAAAAAGAAAGAGAGAAAGGAGGGAATGCAATTGAAAATAGAGAGTGCGAGAAAATGCCAAACCTAAAACGGAGAAATTGCCAAATGGGAGAACATGCCAAAAGAGAAAATGCCAAATGGGAAATGCTAAAAGGGAGAAATGCCAATGGAGGAAAATGCCAACGGTGAGAAAATGCCAAAAAGAAAAATGCCAAAGAGGAGAAGGAAAGAGGGGGGTGAGGAAAGGAACGGAAAGGCAGGGAAGAAAAGAGGAGATGAAAGAGTAAAGGAATGAAAGAAAGAGAAGAAATGGGGAAGGGAGGAAGAAAGGAGGAAAAGAAGAGAGGAACGAAGGGAAAATGCCAAATGGGAATGCTTAGAGGGAGAAATGCCAAAAGGAGAAAAATGCCAAATGGCAGAAATGCCAAAATGGGAGAAAATGCCGAATGAGAGAAAATGCCAAAAGGGGAAATGCCAGAGGGAGGAAATGCCAAAGGGGGAAAATGCTAAAGGAGAAAATGCTTAATAGTAAGGGGAAATGCTAAAAGGGAAAATGCCAAAAGGAAGAAATGCCAAAATGGGAGAAAACCGAAAAGATCAAAGCTAAGAGGAATGAAAGGGGAAAACTAGAATCCAAAGGGGAGATGGGAAAATGCCAAAGGAGAAAAATGCAAAGGGGAG
>MEIZ01000097.1:70106-112252 GCA_001723225.1 Globodera ellingtonae | reverse complement strand
GAATGAGAGAAAATGCCGAATGAGAGAAAATGCCAAAAGGGAAATGCCAGAGGGAGGAATGCCAAAGGGGAGAAAAAACTAAAGGAAAAATGCCAAAGGGGAGATGGGAAAATGCCAAAGGAGAAAAATGCTAAAAGGACGATATGCCAAATGGGAAAAATGTCAAAGGGGAGAAAATGCCAAAAGAGATAATGACAAAGAAAAATGCCAAAGGGGGAAAATGCTAAAGGAGAAAATGCTTAATAGTAAGGGGAAATGCTAAAAGGGAAAATGCCAAAAGGAAGAAATGCCAAAATGGGAGAAAATGCCGAATGAGAGAAAATGCCAAAAGGCGAAATGCCAGAGGGAGGAATGCCAAAGGGGAGAAAAAACTAAAGGAAAAATGCCAAAGGGGAGATGGGAAAATGCCAAAGGAGAAAAATGCTAAAAGGACGATATGCCAAATGGGAGAAATGTCAAAGGGGAGAAAATGCCGAATGAGAGAAACCTTTTGGTCAAAATTTGTTTTTTTTATTCTTAAAATTGTCTGAAAATGCATTTGCTTGTGAAAACTGACGAAATCGTTTGTTGGCCATTTTGGTCAACCCCGTTTAGAGAATTCTTTGTTGCTTTGAAAGACACAATTTCAAAGTACTCATTGCGAGAAGTATTTTTAAATTATGGCTAACAAACAAAACGTAACTTTTAATCTATATAAATACAGAAATAAAAATAAAACGCTTCAATTAAACAAAATAAATCAAAATTATCATGAAAATTACCAAAATAAAAAAAAATCAAACGTTAATTTTTATTACAGGCAAAACATGATTGGCACAATCGCGTAATGATGCTGCGTGAGTTGAGCAATGGAAAATAGATGATATTGCAACGGGGTAGAAATTTTAAGATTTTAAAAATTTTCAAAAAGAATGTATATTAGAAACATTTGAAATCGAAATGTAAAGAGGCTTTTGCTTAAGACTGTTAAATGTATGAAACAGTAAAATAAAAAACCAATATTTATTTATCACTAAAAATTATTAAATAAATTTTAAAGCATATACGAACCAAATTTTCGCCTGGGGTACCGCTCTGATAACAGCCGCCTATTTCGATCGACAGAACAAAAGAAAACAGCATAAAATTTTTTGAAATTGTTCAGCTTAATCGGGAAAAAGTCCATTATTCCAAAGTAAATACACAGACATTAATTATATCATAATCGCATCTTTACACTAAACATGCATTTTCAAAACAATAAAAAAGATATCTCGAAATACTAACGAACTTTTTAATTATTTGATGTTTTGCTGCACCCCTGATTATGAAAATTAAAATAATAAACACATCAAAAATAATAAAAAAGCTAAAATTTATATAAATTATAATCATGCAGAGGAAATTATTTAATGCTGAAAATGGAGAAATAATATTAAAGTGCCGATTGTCACTCACGTTGAGAATTTTAATCAAATCACATCTATTTTTTCTAAATATACACCTACTGAGTAATAGTCGTAAAAAAAATTATTGGAAGATAAATAATTAATAAAACATTAAAGATTTTAAATAAAATATTTGAATACATTATAAAATAATAACTGCCAATGATTGGAATGAACTTTATTGTCAAGCTTTCACAAAATAAATATGTTTTATCCAAAACTGAATATTTAAATAAATGAAAGCAAAAAAAGAATTTGAATAGTTGACAAATAAAGTTGTAAAAAGAAATACGATTTAATGTAAAAATGTAAGTGAAAATAAAAACTAATGAATAAAAAACATACCGTATTTCCTCTATTAGTAACCCATGGGTTACAATTGTTCAAACCCCCTTCGAGGGGGCGGGTTACAGTTAGAAGGGGGTTTCAAATAGAGGGTGGGTTACTATTTTTCACTATAAATTTTTCAAAAATTATTTGCATAAATTAAATTTTGAATGAGATTCAAATACGCTTCCCCCCCCCATTAATAAATTTTAAAATTTTTTGTAAAAATTTATGGCGGCGCCGGCGGACCTCTCCCATTCCTAAAAAACTTCAAAAAAGTACCGTAATTTTAAAATTTTGGTTGCAAATCCCTTGACAAATTGACTAAAAAATTCAAAATTTTCTCGGCGGAGCCTATCGGCACCGCCGACCGCCACCCCCTATCCGAAATTTATATTTAGTTTAATAAATTCAACTTTCGCTTATCAGATCTGCTGTTCGTTGGCGACAACAATTCACCTAGTGCAATGAAATTTCATTTAATTAACAAAATGTCTTAATTAAGGAAAAAAAAAAGCGTATAAAAAACTGAGTTTGAGGTATTGTGAACAACTGTAAAGTGTAAACCGCCATTTAAATAAAAAACATGAGGTTTTATCATACAACAATGTAAATTTTTTGAAATTTTATAATTCACTAAGAATTTAAAGGAAATAATCATTTATATGGAAGAATCCGAATTAAAATATAACGACAAAAAAGAAAAGATTAATCATTATTATAATAATTTAAATGAAAGATAACCCAATAAAAGTTAAAACAAAATGCATTGAAACTAAAAATAAACTTGTATAAATGTAAAGGACAAAATAAGAGATAAAAAATTCAATCGTTATTAATAGGTTAAATAAGAAAATGTTCTGCACAATGTAATGAAAAACAAAACAAAAAAATTTTAAAAACATGGGCATGCAATAAAAATTATTGGATGGGGCGAAGTAGGCACTGGAATGCTTATATGTGGTCTTTTAATCAATAAATATATTACCTTTTATATAAGTAAAGAACAATAACAATGTAAAAAATTCATAACCCATTTAAATTTATTAATTTAGAGCATTTTGGCCGCTGGAGAAAAGTGGTGAGCACTTGCGCAGAAGCAACAAAATAAATTCTTTAAATTAGATTAAGCTAGATCAAATTTTTTAAATAAGTTAAAATTTATTCCACAGAATAATAGATGAGGCAATACAATATTCTTACCTTAGATCAAAGTCAATATATATAAAATTTTCTTTATAAATATGTTAAAAAATAAAAAATGTTTCCAAGATTTTGACGATAATATGATTAATCAATTAATAAATGTAACACAAAAGCATGTACGGAAGGCCAAAACATACAGCTATACTCTGCCGAATATTTTTAAATTAAACACAATTGTGAAAAATGATTAAAAATTTAAATGACTAAATAAAGATTATTCATAAAGTGTAAAATAATTAAAAGGTCAGTATTTGATTTGAACAAACTGATTGCATTCCAAATGTGAAATTTTAAAAAAAATGAATAAAAATTACAAAAATTATTAAATTTTATGCACGTGCGATAATGCGATAATTCGGGTTTTACTACGGTTGATATTTGAATTCAGGAATCAACCAGTGATGTCCCGGTCCCGGTTCCAGGAACTGAAACCGCGGTTTCTGGAATCGGTTCCCGGAATCGTGAAACCGAGAATAGTCAAAACCGCTTTTGGAACCAGTTCCTGGAACAGCGAAAATTCGGTACCGGTTCCAATATATGTATCCAGAATTTTGCCCAATTTTTCGTTAAGGGGAGGGCTAATAAATATTAATTAAAAAATTCGCCTCGAAATTTTCTCAATGAAATCCTCCCAAGCAATAAAATAAAAACAATATATGTAGGTAAGAATGTTGAGATAAAATCAGAACAACATTTTTAAGATTCGACTCCTCCAGGTCAGAGGGAAATTGCCCAATAATTTAGAATTTTTCCTTAAAAATTTCGAATAAAACCAATAAAATCAAAACCTAAATTTTGGTTGCAAATCTCTTAACAAATTTTCGGTCTTTTTTTTACCCCTCTCCCAGAAGTACTGTAGAACTGTCAAAAAAAGGAGGCTGTTTTCGACGGCTGGTATAAAACTCACAGATTTGAAGAACCCTTTGATAAAACTTGGACAAATTGTTGTTCTTGCACCATTATTTACCAATTTATGATTTTACATATTTTTTGATTTTTAGTTAAAATTTTGAAGAAAAAAATTTTTAACCCGAAGACCCGAAACCCGATGAGCCGAAACCCGGCTTTTTTTTCGACCCGAGACCCGAAACCCGACCCGAGGTTTTTTGGGTCGACCCGATCCGAAACCCGACCCGACATTTTTCTCAACCCGCCCCATCCCTGATATGTAGTACCATTGCGTAATGAATTGAAATGATAAATAATTGAAGCGAAAAATGAGGCAATCTGTTTAATTTTAAAATAGCCGATCTTATCGAAAATCGTCCTGATAGTGAGGCCATCCCTTATACACATCTAGATGTGTATAAGAGACAGGTGTTATCACGGTCACGGATTTTGGAGAAATATGATTAAAAAACACACATTTCATGCGAAAATTTTAAAACATTTTTTAAAATGTAAAAAGAATTAAAAAATTGTTTATATTATATCAAGCAATATTTGTTGAAAAATAAATAAAAAAAATTTATTTAACAATTAGCTTTTATTTCAAAAAATAAATTAAAAAATAATTTTAAAATTTTAGAAATTGTTAATTAATAAACTTAAATATTGAGCGTCATGTCGAGCGTGCTAAGGAGACGACCCCCAAACAGGGGCACACATGCAAAACATCGGAAGACTTTGGTGTTAAGCTAAAAAGCTGCACGCATCGTCAATCCCAAATCTTTTGGACCAAAAATCTAAGACCTTTAAAAGGCATTTAAACATAATTAGAACAAACTGAGAAAGCATTTTAAAAGTTGAACCTGAAAACAACGAAAGCAGCTCAATTAACCGTCGATGGAACAAGACGATTTAAAATTAAGACACGGGTTTTAAATATTTTCACTATACAATTGATGAAAATAGAACTAATCTTTTAATGGTAAAAATTTAAAATCTAAAAAATTTCAAATTTGCCAGAATATCTCTTTAATTCAATCACTTCAATATTGGATAAAAAAAATACTCAAAATCAATGAAAAGATTAAAAATCAATAAAATCTTAAAAATATAAAATAATTTTATATCCCGTTTAACAAAAACAATATCTGTTATATTTGTTCATTTGTATAGAAGGAATGCAGAAGAATGTATTTTCGACTTCGGAACAAACGCGTAGCCCAGCAGGCAGTCCTGGTCTGTTCGTGAAGAATCGCCTAGAGTCAGCATCACTTCAGAATTATAATAATTCATAATAATAATATAATACAATTTAAATACAACACAAAAATTATTTAAACTCATCCATACGCAAGCTATTTAATGTAAAAGTTTGTCAATTTAAACCGCATACAAAAATGTAATTTATCTAAAAGTTCAAAATATTAATTTATAATGTTTTTTATTATTGTTAAAATTTGATTATTTTTTGATATTTGAAAGTTATAATCAATTTTTAAAACTTCCAAGATTAATGACTAGGGCCCGGTTTATATGCATTTGCATATTTTGTTTTCACATACGCTTCGAAGAATACGGCCCAAAAATAGCCTTTTCGAGTTGGCTTGGGTTTTTGGCCCATTTCGGAGCTCGTGTATTTTTGCAAATCGGTGCATATTTTGACATTTTGCATATTTTGAGCATATTTGCCATTTTGACCAAAAATTCAAGAATGCACTCCAAAACATGATTTTATGATGAACATTTTCACAAAAAAATTTATCTAGACAATTAAAATCTATATTGCCAAAATACAAAAAATAGGCAGTAAGCTGCCAAATTCACATACCCTTCTTAATATGCAAAGTCGAACATTTCAATGAGTGCTAATTGAGGAGACCAAGAAGCAATTCCATTTTTGGCAAAAGCACAAAATATCTTATTATTTAAACTAAATAGCAAAAAGAAAGTCTAAAAAAATAGACATAAATTTTGAAGGTTAAACACTTTTTTTTTAATGATCATAAAAGATGACTTAATACAACGCGTTTACCTAAAAAATTGGGTTACAATTTAGAATGAATCAAAACAAAAATTTAATAATGACAAAGAACAAAATCAAGTGAAATAGGTAGTAAATTTTAATTTAAATTTTCACTTATAATCAATTCTAATAAAAAATAGATAAATCTATTAAAAATCCCTTAAAATATAATGCTTAATTATAAGAATTTTAACTATAATTTTTGTAATAATAAAACTACAAAAAGTTAAAATATTGAAACTGCAAAATATTTGATATAATTTAAAAAGCCAAGCAAAATTTTATAAATAATGGAACATAAATTAACTTTTTGGGCACATTCTTCATAAATGCTGCCAACACAATTAATCATTTTGTATTAATATATAGAAACTACAAAATTATTACATCTTAACAATTTTATAGTATAGATGGAATATGTGTTATTAAATTTAAATAAACTAAATTAAATTTTAGGATTTTGATTAAAAGCCGTTTGTTGATCAAAATATACATGACGCTATTACCGCAAAGACGCCAACATGAGAAATAGACGGATCGGGACAAATTTATGGATTAAATGCCAAATAAAATAGATAATTTTTAAAATTTTCATTTGAAAGACTTAAAGTTGAAAACTTTTCAATGAGTTTAAAAAGCATATAACACCAAATATTTATTATCTGTTAATATTAAAAATAAATAGCAAAGTAAAAAAATAATTATAAGCTGTCTATACCCGTCTTGACAAAATCAACCCACTATTTGTTCAACATGATTTTTCTTTTGTAACACCCATAAATGGAGTGAAATTTGCATTTATTGCAAGAAAAAAAATTAATATAATCGCCAAAAATAATGAATAAAATATTGTAATTTTAATTTTAACAACAATTATCAACATTTAAAATAAAAAATTTTTTAAAAGCCAAATCAATTCTTCATAAGGCGGCCATGCCAAGAAATTCTTTTTAAATTTTTATTAATTAAGATAATTAAAAGCGAAATTTGTTTAAGATTAAAAATATTTATAGTTTAAATAAACGCAGTTGTCAAAAATTTTTATTAATTAAGATAAATAAAAGCGAAATTTGTTTAAGATTAAAAATATTTATAGTTTAAATAAACGCAGTTGTCAAAAACCAATAACAAAACATGTGAACACCGAATTAATAGAACATCAGTGCCCTTCATACCTCCTATTAATTAATTATTTAAAGTTTTTGCTCTAACTTACTTCAAAACAATGCAGATTTTTGTATAAGCTACAATAAATATGGATATTAGGGCCAAAAAAACCACACGATTCTAAAATAATTCTGGGAAGAGCTGGAGAGTCGCCTGTCAACGAGAACAGCCAATAAGACAATTTGTGCTTGCTTTGAAGAATGACATTCTAATTATTATACCTAAGTGCTTAAACCAAATTATGAAAGAAAGAAAGATTGAGATACTTTGAATGATTTCTATTGAGAGTGAGTATATTATTAAAAAAATAAAATAAATAATAAAAGATAATAAAACGAGTCATTAAGATCAACTTTATATTGTCATAATTTATAAAAAGTTCTCCCAATTTTAATTTTTAAAGATAACAAAAGCATGTTGAAAAGAGCAGGCAAACCAAATGAGTTTATTTCAATAAGGCTAGCTTTATTTATTATCCAAATAAAAAAACAAAAGTAAACTAGAAAACTTACAACCAGCAAAAACAAAATTTAAATTTATTATGGATGAACGGTATCGGTTTTGAAAATATTTTGCAATTTTATTTATTTTCAGTAGTGAGTGAAAAAAAGTGAAACCCTAAAGGGATCTACAATAAGGAGATTTAAATATAGTGAAAGATAAGAAAATTGGTCAGGAGGACACAAATAACTAAATGGTAGATGAAGCCAGAGATAAATGACTCGTGTACCCCCAGTAAGAAAACAAAAAAATCCATATAAAAATAATAATAAATTTAAGGATACATTTCGATGTTTGTTTTTCAAATTAAATTTACAATATCTAGAAATTATTTATTTTTGAAATTACAACTTGTCAAACACTTAAAAACTAATAAAATATTCATAGTGAAATTTCACTTTTCATCACAGAAACTGAGTGATTGGCTCAAAAAAAGAAAAAATTGACCGCCAGGCACAATTAATAAATGGACATGGATTTATATTATTAAGCTAATAAGCTTTTGCAATTTAATATAAATTTAACAAATGTAATCCAACACCCTGCATTAACCGCAAACACGTTCGGCATGAATTTTGCCCTTTACTCGTTAACCTTGCGCTGTTAAAGTAAGTTACACGTTTTTTAATGTTCTTAAAATTAATGGTATTTAAGCAATTGCTGCGTTGTAATTAATAAACAATGCTGGAAAATGCAACAAAAAAAAACTCCACGAAAAATTATTTGTTTTTTTACCCAGTGTTCATAACATTTAACCCAAATATTAATTCTTGTTAAAAAATAATATTACAAATTCTAAAACTCATTATAGCAAGTAAGATTAATTGGCAATTAAATAATTTTAAAAATGGAGAACAACTATATCATCAACGTCGGTCTGAAGGACAATTCCGCATCGACAATTTAACGCTTATATTTAGAATAAAAATAAATAGTTAGCATAATTGATGTTAAATTTCAAGTTTATGCACAGAAAGAATAGATTAAAAATGAAGATTAATAAAATTGATTTTTATGCGTGAGCTAGCTACTCTTTCAAAATTTTGCAACAAAATGGTGACTCCGAAAGTGAACATTTAAAATTTTCAAAAATCTAGTTAAAAATTAAATTCAAAAATTTTAAACGGTGGATTTTAGCCGCGAAGTAATAAAGGAAAAAATTAATGCCAATATTATAAGGATCTAATGATAAAACAAATGCACGCGGCTCTCGCAGCGTATTCGGCCAAATAGAGAATATGGACTCAATTATAAACAATTTCTAAGCAGTACTGCAGTCGCAATGCCAAAATGATCAGTTATGGCAGAGTAGTACATAAGAAACGCAAGTGAACGCTGGCCCAATAAAGAAAATTTTCCTGCCCCCCTAGAAGTTGCCACATGCAAAACAGTATACCCATTATAATCTTTAAATCATGATCAAAAGAGTTTTGTTTGATGAATGAAAATTTAAACAATTATAATTTTCTAAATATTTAAGTGTCGTTTTTTAAAATATTTTAAAGTAATAAACATCAGCTAATCCAAAGTGAAATTAACAACTATAAAATAATTAAAGCTTACAATATAAGTTTACTTATTGTAAAACAAAATATACATTAATTTAACTTTTATGAATATATTAAAACAGTTAGCAATTTTAATATAAGAAAAAAATTAATAAAAAAACAAATTTCTAAAATTTCTAAATAATTCAATAATATGCTTAGATATAAAAAAAACTATAATCAAAATTTTATAATATATGTAAAATTAAAATTAAATGTAAAAGGTAAAAATGATTCTAAGAATTGTTGACCAAACGATCAACAATTTAAAATGCATCGAGAGAGCCGATTGAATTGGGCTTATAAATTAAAAGTCATTAAATGAAACAATCTTTTTTTTGAAAAAGTTCAAAATTGTTCAACGATTAAATAAAAAATTTAAATTGATATTTATAAAGTTGTTCTAAACATAGAACCGCAATGTTTAATTATTATAAATTTTAAAAATATTTTAATACTTATATTAGAGACCGGACCAAACTAGGCGAAGAGCGCACCCTCAGCGTTTCGAAAATCTTCAAACCGATCTAAGTGGGTCTTTAGGGCTTGAGAATGGGAAAGTTTACTTTGGCATGATGATTAAATGGCCAGGCAACTAAAAAATAATTAGAATAAAATATTGACACTTAATTAAAATTTTAAATAATAAATAACGCCGTCAATAACGGTCGTCCCGCAATTCATCTTAACTACAAGTCCAATTATTAAAAAAGTTAACAACAATAATTGTTAGTTAATAAACCCAATTTGAAAATTAATTATAAAGTCAAAGAAATGCATGAAAATGCGGAGAATGTTAATTGTTGTTATTACTCCCAGCGCAAATTTAAAATTATAAAGGGGAGGGGGGATTGTTGATGCCAATGCACTTTCTTTCTAACAGACGAGCTGCTGCTACCTGCAACAATAACTTTGGTTAAGTATATAATTGTTAAATGTTAGGAAATAAGCCAAAAGAAGCCAAATAATATTCAACGTATGTTAATAAATCACAACAATAAATAATATTTCATATTAACCCATCAGTTGCTAAAATAAAATTGTACGAAATTGTTGTTTAAACCAATCATTTAATAACACAAAAAAATTAAGTAAAGAACGGTTTATAGTATTGGTAAGAAGAAATATTTAAAAATATTTTAAATGATAAAAAACAATTAATTTATTAAATGATTACAATTTCAAAAAAAATAAAATAAAGGCAAAACACAGAGCAAAAAAGCCCTTAACAAATTTAAGCTTGAAACATAAATGATCCTTATTAATTAACCTAACGACATTTATCATAGAAATGTTTACTTTGGCATGATGATCAAAAATAAATACAATTTATAAATATTATTTTTCACTAAGCCCATCTGACACGCGACGCGTCTTTTGCTTCTGCGTCGATGACACAAATTAAGCAAGTAAAAAATAATAGGAAAATTTACTATTTGGCACTTAAAATTTAAAATAATAAATGGATTACGCCGTCAAGATCGGTCGTGCCGCAATCCATAAAAACTACAAGTTAAATTTTTAAAATGTCAAAGAAATGTATCCAAGTAAGTAAAATGTTAATGTTTACTCCCAGCGCAAATTTAAACATTTAATTTATTTTATGAACCAATTTTAATTAAAAAGCGAAGAGTTGTAACTCGTGGGCGGATTTACGGCAATTTATACCTGTTGTAATGCAGATTTTGCGTTCCTCTTGAAACCAATAAACCAAAGCATAAAAATAAGACGAGAAAACAAAAAAATATATACTAAAATAAATTTTAATAAATTTTTGTTTTAATTATTCTGGTTTAACGAGCAAAAATTCTTCTTGACAAAATTTAGTAATTTGTTGTTTGGATATTTATACTTTGTAAATTCGAACCCACACTAACATTTTACTTACGGAAGAGAAAAGCACCTGACCATCTATTTCTGGTCTCTCATTTTGTAAAAAAGAAATACATTTTTTGTCAAAAGTACGCAAGACCACAGCCAACCCCTCGGAAAAAATGAATTTTGTCACTCAATGATGCCATCTTTAGGGGTGTATGTTAACCCCGACCCCGACTCGGGGTTAGGGCTCGGGGATCGGGGTTTGCGGGGTTGGAGGTGTCGGGGACGGAGTTGGCCTAAATTTGCGGGGTCGGGGACGGGGTCGGGGTCGGGGTGCCAACCCTAGTATTGTCAATTGATTTATTTTGCAGTACTTGTATCTTTACATTAAACATCTCGGTAAGAGGTAATTGTTGTTGAAATTTTGAGTATTTTATTTAAAATTAATATTTTTCATGCATTCCTGACCATTTGCGTCTTTTAAAATATAGCCAACAAATCCCGGCGGCAAACGATCTTGCTGATCCAACAGAAATCGCTACAATTGTCGTAATAAGATTAATATTTTTATTACGTTTTTTAAAATCTTTTAATTGAATTCTGCCGCAGTCGTGCACTTAAAATTTTATTTGAATTATCCTATTAATATAAAAATGTTTGCCAATAAAAATTTACGCATCTTTTTATTTAATTGAACATTTACAGCTATAGCACTTTAATTAATTTTAATTTCACATTTTTAAATGTATTCACGAACGAAATTTTGTTTTTTGTTTAATTAAAACATATTATTTTTTATGGATAAATTTATAAACATTAATTACCTTATTATCAGCTTAGCATATTAATCTGTTTATTTCAGTTTGGGTGGTTGAAAATCGCTGACTGTAGTTAGTTATTTGTTTATGCATTTAACTCATTTTGAATTTAATAAATTTAAATTGTTAAAGGAAGGTCTAGTTAGTTCACATAGTATAATTTATTAAACAATAATTTTAAGCCATTTTTTAAAATAAAATTAATTTTATGTTTTCATTTCTTAAAATTTACAATTTGGCATTAAATTATTATTTTTTATATGATTGAATATACCACTAGAGATAAAATTCTGCTCATTGGCAAAAACTTATTTTATATTTTATAAAACTTTTTATTTATAGAACTTTTCTGTAAGCTTTTATTTTAAATTTCAATTCAACTTTTTTAGGCGACAGCCAATTTATATTTAAAGTTTTAAAAAGATTCTTATTAGGATTTTTGTCAATCTTGATTTTTTAATCAAGAAACTGCTTTTTAAATTTTGGATTCTTAAAATCAAGCTACTGCAATAAAAAAAGCATATTTTTTGTTTAATAATCTTGTTGGGTTTACGTTTTATATGAATTGTAGCTCAATAATTTTTAATTTTGTTCTAGTGATAACATTTAATTTATATAAATAATTTGTTTTTTTGGAAATTGGATTTTATTTCAATACACGTATTTTTTGTTAATGTATGTTAGCAAAAATTTCGGTGAATTGGTTTAGGAGTGAAAATTTTGTCACTTAAATCGTTTGGCGATATGCTTATCTATCACAAAAATTCTTCACCTTTTCCACACAATTTCCATACTTAAGCTGCCGAAAATTTTTTTTGAAAAAAACCATAGGGGGGACCCTTTTGTTTTGCAAAATTTGTGGTTTTTGGAGCAATTTTCTTAATAAAGTCCATCAAAAAACAAAAAATTTGACGCCTAAAATTGATTTTGGAGAAAATTTTCTTTTGTATGAATTAAACTAGGGTTGAGCGGGACCGGGACCAGTACTGAAATGGTCCATTTTTTCAAATTTCAAAAAATGAACCCCTAAAGATTGACTTTTTTCGAAAAAAATTCCTTAAGAAAAATGCAATAAACTCCAAAAATGCACCTTAANAATGCAATAAACTCCAAAAATGCACCTTAAAGATTGCCTTTTTCAAATTTCAAAAAATGAACCCCTAAAGATTGACTTTTTTCGAAAAAAATTCCGTAAGAAAAATGCAATAAACTCCAAAAATGCACCCCTAAAGATTGACTTTTTTTTGGTGGGTAATAATTAGAGAGTGGGTAATTATTTTCCAACTCTCTCCTAGAGTGGGTAATTATTAGAGAGTGGGTACTTATTAGAAGGTGGGTAATTAAAAGAGTGAATACGGTATTGTCTTAAAAACTTTATTTATTAAATCAAGATTTCAAGCTTGATTTGCACATAATAATGTAAAATTTTTAAATATTTAGTTGACAAGCTTTTTTTTAAACCAGTTAAAAATAAAAATTGTTTAATTTATAGAAAATTAATGTTTTTATTTTTCTCTATTCATTTTGTTTGCGTATAGTTCTTTTAGTCAGCTTAAAAGTCTTTGAAATTTTCATTTTGTTATACATTATTATAGGCTCACATCCAATGAAATTTTTGCTTAAAATATTAACTGCTGTTATATATATATTCACTTTTTGATTAGGCACTCGCTATTTTTATTTTTRTGCYCGCGCTCTYAGGTATAWTGCTTTTTCTTGATTACTCTTTTTTAATGCTTGTTTTATTTAGGAACATAAGAGACTGTATTTAAAAGCACAACGTTTACTCTGAATCCGCAGTCTTTTCGACGGGTTTCTATCGATTCAATAACAAAGTAAGGGTTCTTAAAAAGTTTAATTATTTTGAAAAATGGCTTCATCGCCGTTTCCTTTAAGTCTACGACATAAACTTTGTTGTTCATTTTAAAAATAGTTATGAATTTTTTTGTGAAAATTAATTTGACAAAAAATTCGAACGGGCTCAGTTTGGCGCCGAATGATTGAAGCGTTTTAGCTTTTTGGTTATTTGACCAAAACAACCACAACCTGCCAATGGGAACATAAATGGGCAGAAAGATGGCAACAATTATGAACTAGATCTTTGATTATAGATTAAAAAATTGGAAAGCTAATCCTAGCTTTTAATTGTGATTACTATATTTCATCATAAAGAGGGCAAAATTATTATCGGAACTTTTGAAAAGATAGTGATTTCATGGGCGGCACGGAGAACGAATCAATTTTTTTTTTTGCTTTTTAAATGATTTTGAGGGCCGAAATTGATTTTGAAAAATTTAGATTTTATCAGAAAATTGTTTGTATTCCGACCCGGGAACCGAAATTGGGTATTATAGAGGTCAGATTCTATATTTTTAGAATGCAAAATAAATTTTTCTAATAATAAAAAGCTCATAACATAAACTTTGTTGTTCATTTTAAAAATAGTTATGAATTTTTTAGTGAAAATTAATTTGACAAAAAAATTGAGATTAACTTTTAATTTTTTTTAAATGGAGAAAACATCTAAATAAGTAAAAAATGTCCTACTGCATTTTTTAAACTTTATTTCTAGGGCTAATACTTTTAGGCTCGAAGAATCTCCAAAATAGACGCCTAAAATAGGCTTCAAAAATTCCATTAACTTTAAGCTGAGTTAGGTATGCATTTTTTTAAAATTCTGATTTAGATGAACAAAAAATTTGGGATTTTCAAAAAATTGTTTCTATTTTGTCTTTGATTTTGCCAGAAATAGATGTCAAAATTGTCCAAATTTTGCCAAAAATTTGTGCAAAATTGCAAATTTTGTTAATATTTTCTGAAAAAAGAGGTTGAAAAATAGAACGCCCCCCTAAATTAGAACTTCCCCAAAAATAGAACTCCCCTTTTTGGGGGGGGGGGGGGTTGAAAAATAGAACTCCCGGGAGTTCTATTTTAGGTTATACGGTAATTACATACGATAACAATGCTTAAGTACACAGTTGATGATACCAAAGCACATAGCCACAAAACTTATAAATTGGTTTGGAATAATAAAAAGATTTAAACATCATTAATGTTATGCTCCCCGCAAATATATAAATAAATCGAGCATTTACAACTCGAACTATGATTAAAAAAATCTGGTATGAGGTTGTAGGCATCACTTGTTGGAATAACAGGTTAAATTTATATATGAAAGTTTTAAAAATAAATCAGACAACAATATTATAATGAAGCATACCTATTTGAAATGTTTAAATTATTATATCAAATTAAATTCTATTTAAAATTTCGATATAAAATGAATTACCTTAAATATGGGATAGAGAATTTAATTGTAATTTTCGTTAAACCGACAATTGAAATTTATGTAATTATGTCAAATTAAAATTTGGTGTTTTAAATAAATGACAAAGAATAAATCAAATGAAATAGCAAATGTTCAAAATTTTCTTACAAATTTGGTGTTAATAATCAATTTGTAATAATTATTAAATTATTAATATCATATTTAATTTCAGGCAAATTCAAGAAATAAAAATATTAAATTATATCAAAAAACATATTTTTTTAAAACAAAAAACCAAACATTTATAGCACGAGACCGGTTCCCAAAAATTCATCGGAACCGGGTTTAAACAAACGGAAGATCTACATCAACCACCCGCAGCAAGAAGATACCTAAATAAAAAAAGGTCCGATTTACACAACCCAGAAAAAAATTCGAGCAAATAATAAATAAAGAATAATGCATAGTTACTAAAATCTAAAATGTAAAATTTCTAAAACAAATTCTACATAACTTTAAAAAAATGACTTAAGTCTATTTAAATTTTAATCTTAAATTTAAAACTAAAGAAACCAGCTTTTCAAATAATGAAATAGTGATGAATAAAAAACAGTTAAAGATGAACATAAAACTGAATATTTATATAATTTTAAAACATCTCTATTATAATATGTTTGACAAAATAAAATGCAACGAAATGAAGGAGCAAGGAAAAATGAAAATAGTGCATCAAGAAAAAGTCAAGAACTTCCACGGTCCAGTTATTCTACCCTTAAGGCCGGCCGATGAACCATTAAACTGGGAAAAATTTGCAGAGGACCCAAACTTGAGCAAGAATAAGCAAAAGAGGAAAGCGACTCCAATTTTTGCCAGCAATATCATGCTAGAAATTATTGAAGAATACAAAAACTACATTTAAAGCCACTCCCTCAACTTGAACTGTCTTTAGTAAAATGGAACCAGAGAATTAGTTTATTTTAATCATACTGAGATATTACAAACTATAAATAAAATATAAACTGCAAATTACATTTTTTACAACAAAAATATTTTCAATCAAAATGTTGAAATATACCCTTGTGTGAGAAAGTAAATGATCTGGAAAAGCTGGTGCTCCGAGCGAATGGCATTGAAAACAAATTGAAATTGCGGGCAATTTTATTTGCAAATGAAAAAAACATCAACAACTAAAAAGTAAATCTAGCATATGTATTGCAAAAAAATTTATATTCAGACCAAATTATCTAGAGAAGCATAACAAGGAATATCCCGTTTAATTTGGATAATATTAAAGTTAATTTTTTAATACCTTAATTTTGAACGTAAGCATAACACAAAAATCTTAAAAAGCCTAATGGACCCGCGCAAATTTAAAAATGAATTTGCGAAAATATAAAAGCGACTTTTCACAAGTTTATCAATTTTTACAATGGACAACAAAACAAATAAAATTAAATTTATATAATCTGAATGAATCGCAAAATTAAAATAAATTTTAGATATATAAAGTCGAATTTCCAACCAAAAATTTTGATAATAGAAAGCAGATTTGGCACAAAAGCTTAAAATGAAAAGAGTCATTCAGATTAAATATTTGGTTTTTGATATGTACTTTCAAACATTATTAAGACAATCGTATGGCAACTTTAATAAATTCAAATTAAATTAAATTTGGCATCAAAGTAAAGTAAAATAAGATATTAGGTAACTTAATAAAAAAATAGTTTATGATAAAAAGTTTTCTTTTTGAAAATAATTGCCGGCGATGATCCTTTCAAAGCATTTTTGAATGACGAGGCCAACTCCAGTTTCAATGAATTCTGCAAAGTATTCACTCATTCTGCCACTTGTTCTTAAATACCACTCCGCAACAATGGGAAAAATGGAGGTTGAATCATTTTTTTCAACTGCCACATTTTTATTGAATGATTTGCGTAAGAGCCTTTCATCAGAAAATTTGAAAAACAATTATTTTTGCATCATAATTTGTTGATCAAGTTTTGCCTATGATTAAAACTGATTTAAAAATTTTCGTGTTTTTCGTCGTACGAAAACGTATATTTTTTCGTTTTCGTGTTTCGTTTTCGTCCTAGAATTTTTTTTGGTTTCAGTTTCGTTTTCGTAAATGAAAAAAAAAAATTTTCGTTTAGTGTTTCGGTTTCGTCCTAAAAAAATTTTTTCGTTTCGTTTTCGTTTTCGAATTTTTTTTATTTTCGTTTAGTGTTTCGGTTTCGTCCTAAAAAAATTTTTTCGTTTCGTTTTCGTTTTCGAAAATGAAAAATCCTGTTTTCGTGCAGCCCTGCACACGGCCCCTCTTGGACATCGCAAGCTTTTTGGCAACAGATTTGTCTCGTGGCATAAAAAATCTCTTAGATAATTTTGAAATAAATATCATTTGCAAGTAATTAAATATATTAGAAACAATACTAATTTATTTACCAAATTTTACTGTGGCGCGAAGGAAAATGTGGCGCTCAGCACCAAATTAGAAAAGGACAAAGGCAATGAATATTAGATCAATTTTTCTTTACAAAGGCGGCTTGGGTTTTTGCTTTAACACATCCTCTTTCTCTGCTTTCACATTTATTTTTCGTTCTCCCATTCCCACATATTTCTTTCCAATTGTTATGTATAGGGAGTATAATTAAATTGCACATAAATCTTATGCGCATATGCACCAAAAATTGTAAAATATTCACATAAAATGAAAAAATATGCACATAAATTTTTCCAACTTCGATATAAAATTTATTCCAAATCACGAAAAGTCAATTTTTAGGGGTGCATTTTTGAAATTTTTTAAAAAGTCTATCTTTAGGGTCCATTTTTATTGCATTTTTGTTAAGGAATTTTTAAAATATAGCCAAATTTGGCTAAAATGGCGAGAAATATTTTTAAAAACTATTGTAAGYCAAAGCTAAACAATTAGTTTCTTGCGCAAAAAAATCATAAAACTATGAAAAACCCTAATTTTGGATGCATGTTGACGAGAACAAGATCTGACAATAGCCATGTGTACTTGAATTTCTTTAAATTGTGCAGTTTAAAATAATCCAAAATTTACTTAATTTTTTAAAGATACAATAAATCTTACTCCGATTGAACCACCAGCTTCCATTTAGATAAATTTATATAGAATAAAAAAATTTAAATTGTAATAAATCCTTGTTATGACATATACTTACTAAAACGTAATTTAACAGTCGACTAATGTGAACAAATAAATTAATAAAAAAGAAGGAGAAACCCCAAATTATTCACCATCGTCAAAAACTAATAAAAAAATATTTATTCAAAAATTGCAAAGAAAAATAATGTGTAACAAACACGAAAATGAATAAAAAATATACGATTATGTGATCAAAAGGTAATAATAAATTTAAATACAATTTCTCAATATAAGATAAGTCTTGAGCGTAGGCCGCCGCGATGGCAGACTGAAGCTTTTGCATGATTCTATCAATCCAGTATCAAGAAAGGATTAATAAAATWAAAATTTTAAAGCAATTCATTWWWWTWAAAAAAAYMWAKKAAKAAAAAAAAAAGTTTAAKAGTCTTCCGAAAAACGTGATAGTAATGTTACGCATGTTTACTGTTTGGTGACGGAATTTCATGGATAGGAGACGACTAAAAAGTGTAAAAAGCTTTAAAAACGAGAAAATGCCTCCGAAACAACCTAAATTCATGGCGCAAGATTTAATTTAATTAAAAAGAAARAAAAAAGTAAAAAATAAAAATCCATTTTATTTAAAAGTAAAATGCAGATAAAAAATATATTCAAAACCAAACATGCAACAATATAAAGAATTTTTAAACGAACCATAAAAGGAAAAATTATTCAATACATAAACAATACTTTTTATCGTAGTTCTTTAACGAAAAAACAGCGAAAGAAGCCAAACACTGACACAGAAAATCATAGATTATAAAAATAAGATTTAATTTGCACAAAAAGCTGAGCCGCCAAACAATTATTAAATTTTTTCAAGAAAAACAATTTAAATATAAAAACTTTGCAATTATATAATCCTATTAATACATTTAAATGAAGCCTTCAAATATAGCGCCGCATCGTCAGCGCCCTTGGCGTTTGAAAGGAGCGTGCTCGCGCAAAATTCTAATCTATGTAAATCAATTATTTGTAATTTGACTTCCCGAAGAGACAAACCGCCTAACCATTGCTTTCTTGTCACTCATTTTGCAAAAAAGGAATAAATGTTTTGACAAAAAGTACGCGTCCACCACAGTCAAGCCCTTGGAAAAAATGAATTTTGTCACTCAATGATGCCATTTTTAGGGGTGTATGCTAACCCCGATCCCGAGTGGAGGATGGGGTTCGGGGTTTTTCGGGGTTAGAAGTGGCGGGATCGGGGAAAACCCTGAAAAATGGCCTTAATTTGCGGGGTCAGGGACGGGGTCGGGGTGACAACCCTAATTTGTAATTCAAAAAATACGAATGGTAAAATAATCAAAAAAAAAACACACCAAGTGGTTATTAAATTTTTTTGTTGAAATTAAAACAGTTTAAGGTCAACGCAAAATCTCTACACGAGATATGTCGCGATGTGCTCTGGGCACAGTACAAAAATGAGAACATACCCGAAGAGATTGAGCATTTTATGTTTCCTCATCTACCAAAATTTCATACGCCGTGAAATAAACTGTCATCTTTCAACGGAATAAAATTGTTGTGTGTTATTTGTCTTTTTGAGTTGGTGGGGAGAAGGTTGAACGGTGGGGAGGGAAGGACGAACGACGGTTGCATTTGAACAGAGAGTGAAGAGAAACGGAGGGCAATTAGACGGCACATGATGCCGCCTTGACCTTTTCTTTTTTCGGGAGTGGCCCATAATCAATGCGCCGAAAATAAGACAGTGGCGGAGGTTTCACATACACACACACATCCCCATTCCGCTCTCATTAGAGCTACATTCCTTGAACAAATTTGCCTTTTTTTAGCAAAACAATGCCACCTTTTGAGAAACCCAATTCCAACAACCAGCTCCCACAACAGCCACCACAAACACCGCAGCCGGCCCAGGACAATGGCCGTCGCTCCCCGGACATGGACGATGAGAACGGGGCATTGATGGCATTGTACGACAATGCACAACAAGTGAGCTAGTGTACTGTTAACTAAAACAAAAGTATTTGTCTACGTTAAGGTACTCCGAACAAATCAATGATAAATATTATAAAATAAAAATAATTTAAGTCATGAAATTTAATAAAAAATAAAAATCCCATATTTAAAATTTGTACAAAATTATAATAGGTAAATACGACTATGAATTAAGACTGATTATGCGCAATATTCTTAAAAAAATGCGCAAAAAAACAAATTAAAATTTCTTTTTCTTAAATTTCAACTACATTCTCATGATCATAAACACATCGAAGCGATTATTTTTAAATCGAAAATATTCCTATTAATATCAAATAATTTTATCAATTATAAAGTTTTTTTTTTGATTGAAGCTATTGCTTGTTGAACAACAAATACAAGCTCCTGCCATATTAATTTTAAATATTTTATTCAAATTCGCAAATTTAACACAAAAGTATGGGGCCTGCCTGATCAGGTAGAAGAAAACATTGACACAAAAACCCACAAAAAACAAAGTCAAACGATTAAGATCCTAGAAAGCTGCCGCATGTAACGCAGTCCACCTATCATTATCTTTCTGGTTAACCTTTGCCTTATTGACAAATGAAAGTCGTAAAGAAATTTTCTTTAAGTGTTGGGAACGCCTTTACCAAGATAACCAAATAATTTTAATATACAAAAAAACGCGTAAATAGATTAAGATTAAAACATATAATGCAATAATCTAGTTAATTTGCGCTTTAAATAAATTTTTGGCTTTATTGATGCAAAATTTAAAATAAAAAGCTTAAAAGTAACTGATGAAAAATTCTTCAATAAGTGTTTGCCAAGAAGTGCAGCATGTTAAATTTCTTAATGTAAAAAAATTAATCTTAAAATGTATTTTTTGGTTAATATTTAATACAACTCGTATATAATAATTAGCAGAGATAATAAACAAATATAATTAAAATAATCAATAAACATGAACCAAACAATTTAATATATGTAATTGCTATTTGCGTATCTGGGTGTCAATCCGCAGTATTTAAATTATAATGACAAGGCTGGGATTTTATACCAATTTACGATGCCGACTAACTAAAAATGTTTTATAAAGATTGAAAAAACAAAATATTTATAACTTAATAGCAGCATTAAATCAGTTTACCTGTAGATATTAAATACGATTAAATATAATTTTAACCCTCCAATTGCGACGAACTCATTTTTTGGTTTCCGCTAAATTTATGTACATAATGCACTTTGTTAAAAGAGATTAATATTATTTAATTTGTAAGAAAGTGCAAGGCCAATTGTAAGTACTGTTCTTTATTTACTTAAAGTCATTACTAGGGTTGGACAAAACGGGTATCCGGAACCGGAAAAGTGAGAAAAATAATAATCCTTCAGATACATCATGCAAAATTACGCCTAAGGAAATTATTTTTGCATAAGATTTGATTATATAGATATTTAAATTTTCATTTTTGGTACAAAAGATGGAAAATAGAAGTGCGTTTCTTAAGTGCTGAAAACGATAAAACAAGCATTTGTTGTCCCTTCGCCTTTAAACTGTTTTTTAACGATTCAATTTTTTAAAAACCATAGGGTCAAAATTTATAGAAATAGTTCTTATTCTAAAATTGTCTGAAAATATGTTAGGTAATTCATCATTATGAATTCATCAATAGAAAATAAAAACTGAGTATTTAAAGAGGTTTTTGAACGGTGAGCTATAAAAATGTTAGCGCAAACAATTATTTTTTTAAATTTTAGTTGCAAATTTCAAAAAAACATTTAAAAAAATTTCTCGCCGCCGACTCCCCCCGAGGTATTTATCTTGACCACAAATCAAATGGGTAATTCGGAAAATAATTTATAAAAACAGTGATTTAATTCATTTAAATTGATTAAACCATGTACTGCATTTTTGAAAATTGTTATAGTTATTGGGGTGTTCGGAAAGTTCTTGCCCTTTCGATTTTTTTAAATTGGAAAAATCATAAAAAATTAAATAATAATCCAACATTAATCAAAATAAGCTCCATTATGATCGATAAAATGTTGCCTTTTTCTGGATATATTTTTGTCCCCAGTCATTAGAATGGAGCTGAGCTATGAGCTAAAACCCAAATTTTGCTTTTTTTGAACCTACTCTGTTTGAGACTCTATTTTTCTTTTACAGTATAAGATTAGCGGAATTTGAAGTTTTGGATAGTGAGAACATAGATGGGAGAAGCTTCATGCAAAATTTGAGGTTTATTGCTCCACTCCTTAATTTTTTATGAAACCCCAAATTTTGCTCTAGCAGAAATTTTTGGGCAAAAAAGGCCAATTTTAGGGACAATTTTTAGCAAAAGATTCAAAAAATCGTAGAAAATTTTTTGCTGAACGAAAAATCTTTAATTTTTGCTGAGTTGATAAGCAATGTTTAAGCTTCCAAAAAGCATAAACTGGGCTTGGTTAGTCTCAAAGCCCCCGAAATAGGAGCCCTCAAAAGCGGGCAACGGCCTCCCTGATCTTGGCTGATCACTGGGCCCCAGATCACCCTGGCGAAATTTTGAGAACCAATTTTTCGTTGTTCGAAGTGAGATGGCACTCTCGCCTAACGCCTGACACACATTCCGGGTTGCTTCTGTCGGCCCGTGCCCCAATTGAAACTCATAGAGTAATAGGGCCCGAATTTGGGATTTGGGAGGATCCATTTTTTAATTTCCTAAAAAGCAATTTTAGGCCATAATAGGAAAGCGTACATTTTCCTATGCAATAACATTGCTCTTTCCCATCGGCCTAAAATTGATTTTTGACCGCCGCGGGGGAACGCATAAAAAATTCAAATTGACAGCCATCACTAAGAGGGCAAGAACTTTCCGAACACCCCAATATAATATTCATAAAATATTTCGACGTAAATAACAAACCAACCTCAATTCATCAACATCGTTACAATAAAGAACCTATCAAGGAAATGAAAGTTTAAAATAAAACAGAAAAGAATTTTGTAAACTTTTCTTTGGAAAGTTTACATGCAAACATCTAGGTGTTAAAAGTAAATTATTTTGCAAATTATTTAAATTAATCATAATCATAATGATCAAACTTTAATATGTAATTCCTATTTTTTTACTTTATTAATTTTTTTCTTAAAAATTAAATTATAACAACTTTTCAAATAGCAAACAATAAATTTTATTAGTATTTATTTTATATAATCTTTAAAATTTAGTTTAAATTTATTATGTCCGTTTTAATCTTTTTTTTAGTATTTTATATGGCTTTTTCACATATTGTCATTTTGATATCGATTAATCAAGGTAATATTTTACATTTGTATTGTAGAAAATTTATAAAATTATATTATTAGTTGGTGGTAATTGTGGATTAATTTACGTGCGCGCAAGTTAATTAATTAAACAAAACAATTTGCAATATACCGAACTTAATATTTATATATGGATACTTTTATTTTTTATAACAAGTGTTTTTGCCTTTGCATTTATTTTAACTTTTTATTATTGTTTTTCTTTCTTGCTTAGAAAACCTCGCGTAATTGCCACATAAGTAGATCAGAGCCTACCCTGCAGTTGAAAATTAAAAAGAAATGTGAAATGTTCGACGTAATTCATTATAATTAAGTTGGAGTAGAGTATCTTTTTAATCCAAAGTTTAACATTTTACATTCTGATTCTAACAAACTTTAGTCCCTAAAACAATAAGAAGAAATTAATGCAACCAAAATATTTGTATCAAATATTGTTAAAATGAATCGAAAAAATAAAGAAAATTTAAAAAAATGGGTTTGTTATATTTATTGCAAAGATATGAAGAAAATGGAAGAGACAAGGAGGTGAGCGGAAAAATAACGAAAACACGAGCACAAAAAGCACGGCGCTTTTCGCCAAAGCAAAACCCCAATAAAAATAGCTTAACCGAAAATAAATAAAATAAAGAAGTGTGGAAAAAACTATATAAAAAATAATGTGTATAAATAAAAATTCTGTGGTTAGGTAAAGAATATTTATAAAGTTAAACAAAACCAAAAAAATCAATTTTGTTTAAACATTTATCTTAAAGCGCATGATATTGTGTTTCGAAAAACATTAAAACAAAAATTCCCCAAATCCCAGCAATTAATTAACTGGCTAAATTATTTCAAAAAATTAGCATCAAGTATTTTTTATGAAAGTTGCGATAAATAAAATTTAAAAAGAATAATAGAAGCGCTCAAAAAAAACGCTTAACTAAATAAAATTAATTTCACATTTCAATAAAAAAAATACAATAATTACTCCTAGTTTATAATCGAATGAGAAAACTGCGTCAGGTTAACTTTAATTTTTTTTATTGCAAATATACAAAACCTTGGCAATTAAATTGATAATAAAAAAATACCTGTATAATATAAAGATTATATATAAGAATCATAACCTAATGTAAACAAGCAAATTCAAAATAATTGTGCAATTTAAACCAACACTTAATGCCTTTTGAATATAAAAACGAAGAAGCTGTATGGCAAATGCATTTAAAAAATATTTATTATAATAAAGGCTGATTTTACATTTATATGGGCTTTTGTGTCCATTGAGAGAGGCAAACTTACAATACAATGCAATGAAGTAGCCTCTACTATTTGAATTAAAAATAGGAATTGTGAGCAGAATKTAYATTCAAATTGATTTAAACATTATAATTGGAGTTTGCCACAAACTGGTGCCGTTAGAAGGGGGAACCTACTACTGGCAATTATTGTACAAGCCACAATTAATTCTTCGCAACAATATTAAATGAACTTAAAATGAATTTAATTGCTTATAAAATTCTTCTGTATTAGACAATTAAATAAAAAAAATTATTGTTACATCTAAAATTTTTTAGTCAAATACTTTTCACCAGCAACAAATAAAATTAGTTATTTAATTTTGATAACCAAGAACGCATAATCTTAAGTAAAAATGTATTCACATTTTGAAATAATTGAAAAAAAAAAAACAATTTTTAATTGTTTTTAAAAGCAATAAATCTATAATTTAATCATAATTTAACTGCCAGATCTGGCTTAAAAAATAAACATTTCAACAATTTTAAGAAAGAATTGTATTAATATAAATTACAATGAACAATAAGACTGCTCTATCAAAAATCTACTTCTATATTAATGCAACAAAAAAAAAAAAATATTAAAGTTCAGAGACGTTAAAATAAAACTATTCATTTAAACAAAAAGTAAAACCCAGAAAAACATTCATCGACATAGACAAAACTGCGATACGATGCAGAAATGGCGCCTGACAGACCGGGAGCTCAACGACCACGTCATGGCAAGGGCAACTGAATACGCAGAAGAGACTTTGCACAGCACCATTTCTGCTTTGCAGTTTTTAAGATTAAACTTAATTAAAAACAAATTTGATCATTTGTCCCAAAAAACAATTAGATATTTATAATAAATACACTTTTGATGACAGTAGTTTTGGCAATGACAAGGCGGAGGTTCAACGTGGAATTAAAAAAATAACAAATTAAATTTGTGTTCCGTGTTTAATTACCCAAGTGTGGGTAAAAGCATATTAACAATAAAAAACATGAAAATTAAACAAAAACATCGTAAAAATGAAAAAAATATTCAGCAAAAAGTAAACGTGTTTGTGCAAAATGCAACTGTTGTTAATAAATTGAAAAAATGTAAGAAATTTTCAACCGTGCAAGCAAAAGCACCAAACACAGTTATTTTATAAATGTAAAATAAAAACTATAATCAAATTTTTAAACAAAAATAATCTTAGATTATTAAACAAGTACTCAGTGTCAGTTTAACAAGGGGTTTTGGACGGAAGAAGACGAATACAAAACAAAAACAATGTGAAAAATGGAAGAAATTTTTCAACCGTGCAGGCAACATAAAGACAATAATTAATTCATTAAAATATACCTGCAATTAAATTTTTCTTCTGCCCACATCCGGAATATATGTATATATAATAAATAAAAATTTCAATCAACTAAAAACATACTTATTATTGAATTAGAATTAGGCAATGTTAATTATGCATAAATTGTTCAAATAAGAGGTTTTCATTTTCAAATATACTTTTTAATTATATAGAATTTAGATTTTTCTTCTACTTTATTAACAATTCAATAAACTTGAAAAAAATACGAAATTTTATTATTGAAAAATAAATATTGATGATTGAAGCATCTCAAAAAAAATTTATCTTCTTCAAAAAACATATTGGCATCAAAATTTCTCCCGGCGGCATCTATCGGAGCCGCCGGGCCCTTCCCATTCCTAAAAGCTTCAAAAAATTGCCATATTTTAAAATTTGGTTGCAAATTTTTTAACGAATTGAGTCAAAAAATTCAAAATTTTCTCGGCGGCGCTTACCGGCACCGCCGACCCCTCCCACATCCAAAAGCCGAATTCCCCAAAAAAAAGGAGGCTGTTTTCGACGGCTGGTATAATACTCACAGATTTGAAGAAGCCTTTGATAAAGCTTGGAGAAATTGTTGTTTGATCCATTATTTATCAATTTATGATTTTACTTATTTTTTGATTTTTCCCGGCTTTTTTCTCGACCCGAGACCCGAAACCCGACCCGAGGTTTAAGACTTCAAAAATTATTACAAACAACACAATTAAATATTTTATTCAGGGAACTTGCTGGGTAAGTATATTTGAATGAACAAGTGTGTCCAAATGAAATAAAAGATTAAACAATAAATTTAAATTAGATTAAGCAAAACCCATTAAAAAATTACAGTTATCAGCATGAATTAAATTCTTCTAATAATTGTTTAGTAAAACAAATGAAGTAATAAATAAAAAAAGTCAAATTTAATTGATAATGCATAGAAAAAACCTAATTTAATTAACAATGCGCAAAAAAAAGAGAATACATTAATTAATTAAAAACAGTATTAAAAAGTAATAAATTAAAAATTATAAGATTCATTTTAAAAACTTGAAAATAAAGATTTATATACCTATACTTCTCCACTCATGCGGGAGTAAACCGTCTAATGGCAAAGCTACAAACAAATAATTAAAAAACAATTAATTTATTAAATGTTTAAAATTTTAACAAAAAATAAAATAAAGGCAAAAATAACACAGAGAAAAAACGCCTTAAACAAATTTGAACTTTGAAACTACTATTTAATAGTTCTAAATTTTATTGCTCCAATTTCAAAAATATATATTTTAAAATAGAATAAAAATTTGCAAAGCAAATTATTAAAATTTTTCAATCATATAAACAAATTTTTGTAATAAAAAAAATTATTTTTTAATAAATTAATAGAATTGTAAGATGAGTTAAACTAATGTAAAAGTATTTAGCAGCTTGTCAACTCGGACTGTTATAGAGGTCTTTCGCATTGCATTGTCTTTGTTTTTTGAGTTAAAAAACCAAATATTTGCTGCGCAAAACAACTCAATATTTTTAAAAAATAGAGATATTTGTTTATATGGAACTTCACTTTTCTAATTACATGCTCAACCCAAAATCTCGAACTAATTTAAAAACATTAAAATTTAATAGTTTGACGTCGACAATTTTATAACACTAGTAATCCAAAGTGAATTAACTTTGGGCCATTATTTACCGTCAACTTCTTAGCCCCAAACAGATAGTGAACGAACAATTTGATTATTAATTAATGTTTAAAAATATTACAACTAAATTTTGAAACAAAGTTTAATGTGAAAGCCCCGGCAGCATGGTTCTGGAAGCAAAAAACGCATTATGCAATAATGGCAACAAAAAGTAACTAATGTGCAAAACTTATAATTAATATTTAAAAAAATATAAAATGATAGAAATTACTAATGAAATTAAAAAAAAATACAGGCAAGAACTTAAATATTCCTTATATTTCTATATAAAGACTATGCTCGTGGACAAAAAATCCTAGTGATAACTAGGATGCGGTTTTGTAGGGTCTAAAAACGTGAAATAGGGGTATATAATAGGGAATAAAACCTCCAAAATAGGGACTAGAAAGCCCAAAAAGTGGTAAAATAGGGACTGAAAATGTGCTGAATTGTCTAAATTCAGTCAATTTTTGCGTAAAACCATAACGTCAGTATTTATTAATGTTCCTCTTACAATTGTAAATGTACTATTTTAATGAAGTACCATAAATCGGAGAGTGCATCATATAGGAAGAGGACCATTATTTCTAATTGGCTAAGACTGTTGTTGATCAAAATATACACTTACTTTTAGATTATAATATAAATTTATGATTAACAATTTTATATTTTACTTTTTTTGTTTTGTTTTTTAGAATTTACGCTTAAATCATCTGTAATGAATTAAATATGGTATTTTCTATTATAATCAAAAAATTGCTATTTAAAATATAATTAGAAATTGGAAATCGGAATTCCGGGGTCTCAAAAAATTTTGCGAAAATTGAAATCCGGGGTCTCAATAAAATTCCGGAAATCGGAATTCCGACCCAAAAAAGGCGGAAAATTTTTTTTACAAAATTGGCCTATTTGCGAACAACCCTGAATACAGTAAAGTAGACTATGTAAAGCTTAGCAGCAAATGCATTTTAATACAAAATCAAAACTTTAGAATTCGAAACAAATCTAGTAGAAATATTTAAAAAAATAACCATCGTTCTAAATGAAATAACTTTTAAAACTTAAGCATTGTTTATCAATCAAGGTGTTTATTTGTGGTATTAAATAGTTTAGAACTTGAAATTATTAAAGCACAATGTAATAAAACCAAAGGTTTGATTTTAAAAAATCGAAACTAAATTAAATGTCGCGCTAAGACAACAACAACTACAAACGAACCAGCTTTACAGACAGATAGCACAGTATATACTGCCGTTTACACAAATATTCATCAGAAAAGAAGACACTAATAAAGCACTAAAAACATTAATTAATGCCAAGTGTTGCACACTTCAAGAACAAAAAAGCACCATCAAATAACTCATAAAACAACACAACGTTATAATTAGCAGAAATAAAAATAAAAAGAAATTAGTTCAAGCATTACCTATTTAATCAATATATTGTAAAAACTTTTTAGAATAAAAAAATTATTTTTAAGAAAAACATTATCAGCATTTTTAAATATAAACTACATATTAAAGTGCAAAATCGAAGGTAGTTCTTTTCTGCAAGCTGATTTTTAACAATTTTTTCTTTTTTAATTAGAATGCTGATCCAACAATCTCTGAACTCGGCGACGATACAGATATCTCGAATGTAGGAGTTTAAGCAAACCTTTAATATTGTCACCAAAATGATTTCCATTAAAAGTGATATTACATTGTAAAGATGTGAATATAAAACATACAAATAATTCTTTTAAAACAAAAATTTTAAATTATGCGCTCCGTGATGGAACAATTATTAACAAATAGTTAAATATTAACTAAAAATACTCTATTACAGCAAAAATAAATAATATTATTGGTTAGAATGTTTATTGGATAAGCAAAGGTATTTAAAACAAAATAAAATTTAAATGTTTCAACACCATAGCTCACGAAGCTATTCACTTATATCGACACCATGTCAAGAAGTTCGATGGCCAAAAATTTGATAAAATTACTTAAATAATTATCTTTGTTTGATGCTGATGATCTTGAAATCTGAAGCAACAAATTTTTTTAAAAATTTAATTTAGCATTTAATAATTAACAAAAGAAGGATTTTTTGCCATAACTCAATGGATTTAAAGACAGAGTTTTAAGGAAATAGCTATATAATAACATTTTTTTATTCAGTTATAAAAGGATCGGCCTTGCTGGCAACCAATTTATTACCTCTTTTAAAAAGAAAATTCAAAAAGTTTACATTTTTCTTATCAACATGGACTTACAAAACCCAATTTTTTGATTTCATCTCAGTGTCCAATAAATTATCTAAAAACAAAAAGACTTTAAGATTTTGCTGAAAAATATTATTTTTAAAAATCGCAAAGATTTCCAACAAAACTGAAAAGTGCTACCATTTACACCTTTTATAAAAGTAAAAAGTGTAACGAAACTGCCGGGCCAAGAAATTAGCAATTGCTCAATACGGGCACTAAGGAGCTATTATAAAATAAAAATTTTAAATTTATAACAATTTTAATTAAAAAGATAATGAACAAATAACAAATCAAAGGGTTCAAATATTCTAGAAACATGCAAGTTCACTCATATTAAAATAAAAAAATAGACCGTTACCGTGGTTGCCACCGGCAGACCCATCCTCCGTCGTACTAATCGACGTAACATATATATGTATTAACTTTTTTTTAAAAGAATGTGTAAGCAAAACAGCAAAATTGAATTTAAAAATTAAACTTGAATTAAAATTAAATGAACCAATGCGAACGTCGGAGAGTGCACCAGATAGGATGAGGACCATGTCGGCGGTGCCGATAGGCGCCGCCGAGAAAATTTTGAATTTTTGCCTCAATTTTATTACGAGATTTGCAACCAAAATTTTAAAAATGCTATGAAATTTGTTAAGAACTTTGGCTAATAATTACCAATCTTACAAAACAAAAACTCAACATGTGACAAAGCTAGGAAGTACTTCAGATAATGAATTTCTTTGTAATTATTCTATATAAATTAAATAATTCTTTTTATTATTTAAAACCTTGTTCTTCTCGCCCCATGTTGCACTTGAGGTCATGACAATGGGTTTATTGTTTTGCTACATTATATCTTGAAAATTTTCATTCAATTTCATAAATTAGCAATAATTTGTTTGAGATTTATTTAATTTTAATGATAACCATTTACATTAGGTTAAATCGCTTTTTATGTTTTAACTATAAAATATGCAAAATGTTATTTGGTATAATATCATTTTGGAATATTTAAATTATTTGTTAAGCAAATTAAATTTTTTTTTTGCTTTTAGACGTTTTATAATAACCCGTTTATAGTTTTTCAGTTAAACTGAAATGGCGGATGATTAATTGTTTTAAGAATTTAAATAAGTTAAAATTTTTTAAAAAAGATTCTTGGTTTAAATGATGGATAAATAGAACACTGATTTTGTTACATTATTGACAAATTGTAGCTTATCGTGCGCGACAAACATTAAATAATTGTTTAAAATCAGTTTAAATAACATAAAAAAGCGTGGCAATCTCGACATATTAATAAATTTTTTTAAAGCTATATAAAGCCATTTTGTGCTTTTCAATTTAAATATTGAATAAAGTTATTTTATTTAGTTTTATTAATTCAATTTTTTGTGTTATTTTTGAGTTGGGGTTCAAAAGCAAAAATTAATGTTAAAGTACATGGCTCCGTCAAAGGTGATATTTGCACAGATAAATCCAATGTAAAAAGGTCAAAAAAGCAAAGGCAATATGTAACGTAGAACGAAGCTTTGGGACCTGCTCGGCAAATAATATTTAAAAAAGTTAATTTTGCTTTTATGCTAATTAATAATATGACATAATTTGCTTTTTATTTTGCTATTTTAATATGAATGAACTTGCATGTTTATATAATTTTTAAACCTTTTTTCTCTATCTTTTTAATTAAAATTGTTTTAAATTTTCTTTTATAAAAGCTCCTTAAAATATTTTGAATTAACTATTTATTATTTAAACTTATTTACAATATCCATTTTGAATATATTTAATTTAATGGTTATTATATTACTTCATTCGGACGCCAATTGTTCCGTCAAAAACATCTGCCCAACATTTCCCTGGAATAAATCAGTAATGATTTTAGCTAACATTTTTTTTATCAATTTGATCTTTAATTATTATTTATTCTTGCAAATTTATAATTTCAAACTTTAAATAATTGAATTAAAGATATCTTTTAATTACATGAAAAATTTATCTTTTTTCTCAAAGCCGATTGGCAGTTTTTAAATTCACAATTTTGATTTTTTTTGAATAGATCCTCGCGCCGATAATAAAAATATATATATTTTTTAATTTTTCTTGAATAAATTTGTCTGTTTTACAGCTCGTAATGAAAATCCAAAATAAAATTGTTATTTATAATAGCACATATTCAATCTATCCTATTAAAATTGTTAATGTAAAAATTATGTTTATTTAATTAGCAATAAAAATTTTGCAGTTTCTACATTTTACTTTTCTTGGATCAAAAGTTGTACGAGTGTTTTAAAGCGGCGGCAGGGCATGCAAAGTTTATGAATGATTGTTTCCACGGTACGCCGACCTTTCGGTATCCAAAATTGGTCTCGGATGATCGAGAGGGTCAAAAGGGGGCTCGAGTGTTTGTTCACCGTGTGAAATTAATTTTTTGTTTTCTCTTAAATACCAAACTATAAAGGTATTTGAATTTTTATGAATGCTTTAATTTGTATGGTTTTGAAATATCACATGAAATTTAATAATTTCTATTTATTGAAGCCAAGTCATTTCTCAAATTTAATTAATATTTTCTAAAAATGAACTTTAAATGTTTTTTACAGTTTATAAAAGCCCAGAAGTTGATGAGAATTTTATCTTAGTAATTAAAATTTGGATACGATTTTTAAATTTATTAGTTTTTTCAATAGGTTATATTGTTTTGTAACTTCACAACGAGCAAAGAATTATTTTTTATTTGTAAGTATAATCAATCATCTATGTGATATTTGTTTATTAAATGGTCCCAGGGGCTTCGCATTCCTTGACAAAAAATTTGGCCATCGCATGCGTCAAGTCAATGACTTCCAAAAAGTTGATTTATTAAACTTTTTAACGTTTTGCATTAAAATTTAATCTTTTATTTGCTCTTGAGCCTTTCTTTAAAATCAACGTTTGGTCGTTTTTTTAAAGTATATATAAATTTAATATTTTTAATTAATTATGATTTATTTAGGCAGAGTTTAAGACAAAAAGAAGTACTCCCTTTCATATGCATTTAACTTGTACAATTTAAAGCAAAGGTTTAAAAACTTTTAAATGTTTTGATTTAATTTTTAGTTTAATTTCAAATTATTATAAAGACTGGGTTTTTATTAGATTATATTATTATCTTGATTTTTATTGCATATCTAAGAATTGAATTGTAAAACAAAACAATTTTATTCTAAATAAAGCTCAATAAACTTATTTTGTATCGGTATTAGAATTTAAAAAACATTTAAACTTTTTAATATTTAATTTCAAAAAAAAATAGTTTAGTATTGAATAAGGACAAGTGAGAAGGTAATATATTCAAGGGTTGAATAAAAACTTATATGTGAAATTTGTTTTTGTTGACATTTTGGTACTGTTTACCTTTCAATTTTAAAATGAACCTTTAAATCTTATTTGATAACTCCATTGTTTGTGGCTTTCTGAATATTGAGTTTTTATAATATTATATAACACGAGGCCACCCCACACTGTTATGGTTTACTTATAAATAATATATTATATTTTGCTATGTCAGTAGTAGTATAAAGTGTCTGAAACGCGCGGGTAAAACGCGCGGGTATTCATTTGACGTTTAAAATTAATCTTGATTTTTATTGCCTTTATGTTAATCTAAGCAGTTATTTATTTGCAAACTTCTAATAATTACTTTTAATTTTTACTAAACGTAAATGCCCAAAATTTTTTTCTTGTTCACCGATTTGTAAAATGATAAAGAAACAATTTGAGAAAGAGTATTAAGGGCTTTTTTGTAGCATTTTTTAAGGGCTACAAAATCAGCAAAAGCAACCATCCCGAATCCCATTCATTAAAATACTGCTCACCAAAGTCCGACCACGCCACTTTTTATTGGAGCAAAAGTAAATGCCCAAAATTTAAAAAACAAAAAATCAATTTTTTTGTTTGCCCAAAATCCAAAAAAAAAAAAAATTCTGTAATAACTTTTGATACTGATCAAAAAAGGTGATTGGACCAAGTTGCTACAACACCTCCTTCATGGGGATCCGGAAACCCCAAAATACACTGAAAATGGGAGTCATTTTGAAAAAAAAATTCCTGAGGGCTTGGAAAAAATTTTCTACAAAAAACCGTCATAAGGGATGGGTAGCCCACTAAATTCTCTACAGAATCGCCTTTGGTCTAAGCTCTCCGACTTTCACCCGAAGAGTTAGGCTTAGGGTGTCACATTTTTGTCAACATCCCTCCGCAGAGGTACTGCAGTCGCATTGTAAGAAACTCAGATTTACATGGTTTAGGGGGAAGTAATCTGTCTGATCTTTGACAATATTCGCAAAGTAAACTTGCGAGTTTTTACAATTCCAAGCATTTGACCTACAGTACATCTGCTTAAGTCGAAAGCTTTTGCGTCAATTTGATGATGGTAAATCTTTATTTTTTTTCTTATTATTTTTATTTAAATTGTTACAATTTGCAAATGAAGATATTTTTTTAAACGATGTTTTGATTTAATATTTGTTTAGATTTTTTTATTGTTATTCTTCATTAAAATTATTGTTTGTTTGTCTTAATTTATTCAACATAATTTAGAAGTGTTAACGTTTTTATTTATTTCTATATCTGTGTTCAAAACTCAGAAGAACGCACGTAATATAACACTTTTCTGTCAAAAGCAAAAAAAACTTATTCACTTTCTGTTTGTGTTTATCCATTTTTTGTTAGTTAATTTTTTAAAAATAAAATTTTTTTATGCTCTACATTTGATATGTTATTATTTTTTATGTCGTCAGAACTCTCAAAAAATCGTTCTTGTTTTGGTGGTTGAACTAGTCATATAATTAGTTTTAACGTATTTATTGGTTTAAATGATGGATAAATAGAACACTGAACTATTAAAAATTTGCAAAATTGTATATATTTACTTAAAAGTTCAATTTAAATTATTTATTTTTTGTGTTTGTAGATTTAGCAATTTGAATTCATTTCAATTTTGTTTGTGATGACATTTTGAATTTACTGTAATACCTTAAAATTTAATTTTTGTACTATACTTTAAAGTTTTGCATTTTGTTAGCGGATCGATTATTTGCTTATTGTTTTTACTCACATATATTTAATTATGTTGGTAATGATTTAGCATTGCGCTTGGTTAATTTAAAGATTTTATTTAACTGTTTTTTTGTTATTTGTTTGGCCTTTATTCCAAATTTGAAATTGCTTTTAAATAGTTATAAAAGGTGCATTTTTTATTTTATTAATTTTTTTTTATTGTATTGATTAAGAAGCAATAATATGTTTTTAAGGATACGAAATATTTTAACCAATATATTTTTTTGTGTTTTTATATTTGCTTTGTTTACTCATTATTTATTTTGTTATTTCATTAGTAAGGTATAAAAATGCTGAAAATGGCTCTATTAAATAGAGAAGCCCTAAAATAGTGTGGAAATAAATTTTTTTTAATTTTTCTTTTGTTCTTTCAGACGCCTAGTATCCCACGTGGCTGTTGCTCTGTGGATCTATGCCGAACAGCTTGCAGGCGCATCGGCGTGCACGTTTTGAAAAAAAGTATTGGATACTTTTTATATTATAAAAAATTTTGTTATAATATTTGTATATGCAAATAAAGAATACGAATATTAAATAATCGAATTGAATTCACAAATTTTTATTCATTTGCCTGCCGATTTTTTATAAAAATAGTTTATTGGAATTATTGTTACATTTTGTTGTAAGATTCTTAATAATTAAGAAAAAAATTAAATTGTTTATTTTTGGTAATTTTAAGCACCGTCGGGTGAGTTACTTTCCTTTTTATTTTTTTGCATACTTCTTTCTTTAAAATCCAAGGTATTAGGCAATAAAAATTTTAACTTTATAAATTATTACATGATATTTTTTTATTTCTTTATGATATTACTTCTGTTTTAATTAATAAAATATTTTGTGTTATTTCTTTAATTTTAAATAAAAATGTATTCTTATTAATTGGCAAATGGACATAAATTGTATCTATAAGCGGTGTCATAAATAAAGGCGTCGACCTTCTAAGGTATGCTGCTTGTAGGCAAATCGGACCAAGAAGTCAAATAATTCCCGCTTGGTAGCGTCAGAAACAAACCAATTAATTGATGCCTTGCATTGTATTGTGTTTGAATTATCAACATTACTAAAAATACATATTAATAATTTGTTGCATTTATATTTTTTTTAAAATATTTGCCTCTTCAAGAAAATTAAAATATTTGCTGCTTCACGTAAAAAAATTTTAAAAATTAATTTCAAAGCAAACCAAGTGGCTAAACCCAACACTAATACATACAGTGGAAGGGATTTAAAAATATTGTTTTTCAATAATTAAGATTAAGCCAACTTTCATAAAATTTATAAACAAATATTTTCTGAGCTTCACCTGCTCTAAAACTTGTGAAAGCGAGCGCTTTTACTTTTGTAAAATAAAAATTATAAAAAGCTTGTTATTTAATTTCTTTAGGATTTTCAAATAAATCCTTTGAGCGAATCTATGAATAACTTAGTCGGTTAAAGTTTTAATAAGTTTAACTACAAAAATACAAAACTTTGAAATTAAAGTGTCATTATTTAAACATTATTCGCTTACTTTAGTGTTGTTTAAATCGATATAATTAAATATAGTTAATGACCATTGTAACCACCCTCAAAGCAAATCACATAGCATCAGTATATGCAAAAAATATGATATTATAGCAATTACTTAAAAAATTAGCGATCATAATTTGCCAAAGCCGCTTACCGACGTTTGCAGCAATTTTCTGGCTTTAAAGCATTATAATATGTTCATAAACTAATATGAATTTTGAACTGAAACCCAAATAAAAGCAAAAATGCCCAAAAATATTAAGATTGAAAAATAATAAAATGTATCTTAATACACGTTTATTTAGACATATTATCAAAATAAACGTTTACTTTTATAACAAAAAAAAAGATTCATTTAAAAATTATGCTTTCAATTTTAAGGCTTCCGAAAAAAAAGGGCACTGGCGGCGGAAATCAATGGCTTATCACATCGCAAAGCATAATTTCTCTATGAATTCTGCAAATTGTTCATCCGAAGGGCTTCGTCCTACAAATTAGAAAAAAAATTTTTACGATTTAACTTTTAACAACATAAAATTGCGAAAGAAAAATGGGAATTGATCTTAAAATTAAAGGTTGGTTTTATTTTTAACAATACTTTTAATCAAAAAATTTAAGAAATTTAATGGTTGCTGCTGTGTTTGAGTACTGTAACTTTAATCAATTTTTTTTTTGTTAGCCACAATAGTTGTTGTTGTGAGTCTTAAACTGACTCCGTAGAAGAAGTTTTTAAATAAAAATTGAAATTTTTTATTGTTATTTGTTTTTTTGAATGAATTTTGGGGTCTGCGATTTAAAACTTTTTTAAAATTATTAAAATATAGCAGTTTTTTACACAAGGCAATATTTTGATGCTTTTTTAAACAATAAATACACTTCACAACAATATCAAGACCAGTTCATATTAATACAATAATTAAAATTAGTTCATGATTATTAGCATTTAAACCGTTTTTTAGATTGTATTATCACATATAAAAGTTTTAGTTAATTATTATTTTTAAAAATAAGCAAAAATTATGACCTCCACTTGGTGACGGAGTCAATTGTTGTTCTAAGTTTGTGAACGTTTGTGATCTTGAAAGTTGCTGGTTTTCAAAGTTGTTTGATTATAATATTGTTAGGGTCCCCCCTTTGGTTTGCGCCCCCTTGTGAAAATCATAAACACCTCCCTATTCATGAAATTCGTCAACCCCTAGTCTAAAGTAGTGCCAACAAAATTTTTCAAAAAGTTTTTGATTCTTCTAACCCAAAAAATCAAATAAAAAATCAGAAAAAATTGATTTGCACCACCGGGGATTGAACCCCTGGAGGGCAAAAAGCGAACGGAGCGCAGAGGCACTGCGTCACTAAAACCGATGAATGTTACATATCAAATCATAATGCTGTGATGGCGCAAAATGTTTAAAGCCTCATATCTCCCCACTCGAGGCCATTCTGCAAAAACTAACACCAGTTTAGTTAAAAACACAGGGGTTCTCTATCCACCAAATTTCATACCGAAACTCCACGGACACCTGGGGACCTTCCTTTGTTAGTAAATTTGCGTTTAGTCTTTTCTATGTGTAGCTCGCTCTTTGAAGGATGGGTTCAATTTGTTTATTTTTATATTATTTTTAGCAAAAGTCTATTCAATATCATCGTTATGTTGCGACCAATCAACATGAAATTGTGCTTCAAAGGGACTGTAAAATTATATATTTTTTGCAACATGTCTTAATTCATCCGATTCAGACTTAATAAAATTTTCTTCACCGGTCTTCCCATTTGAGCACATATGATAAGATTTAAAATAGTTTTCACAACCTAAATTATAAATTATTCGTAAATTTTTCAATAAAATATGAAGACCAGTTATATTAATACAATAATTAAAATTAGTATATTAGAATTTAAACCGTTTTTTGAGATTCATATAAAAGTTTTAGTTAATTATTATTTTAAAAAATAAGCAAAAATTATGACCTCCACTTGGTGACGGAGTCAATTGTTGTTCTTTTGTGATTTTGTGATTTTGAAAGTTGCTGGTTTTCAAAGTTGTTTGATTATAATATTGTTTGCTGTTTAAAGTTTCATTTATAAATTTAATCAGATTTTGAGTGAGGGGTGCCCGGTTTATCGCCTACGACTAAATTAATTGTCACATTGCTCAGTTGCTATAATTGCATTGTATCATTAATTGTTTCGTATTGGGAATAAATCATTAGGCTATTTATTTTAAAATATTTAAACTAAATTTTAAATTAATGTTGTTTGTTTTTGAATCTTCTGATTTGTATTAAATTTAGTTTTGTTTTCCCTTTTTTGGATAGATTTTTTCATTTTTTTAGTCTGTTGTTTCGCTAACTTATTACTCAATTTTTTTTGCTTTGACAACTTTTATTTCGTCTGTAGTTTAAGTATTGCTTTTTATCTGTCTGCATCTATTTTTATTAATTTATAAAATATTAACAACCTGCATTTTTGTTTGAATATAATAAGAGTTATGTCATTTAAATGCTATTTAATCCACAAGTTACGCTTGTAGCACGCTAGAATATGTCCTTGTCAAGTGAAAAAACTGGAACATATTTTTTTTTTACAAATTGCTGTTTTTTGTAAGAGATTTGCAAGAAAACGAAAATGAACTTGCAAATATTTAAAAATTGGCGATCTGTCACTAAAATTTAAAATTTGCGGGTAAAAATCCACCCACTGTTTGCTGCACAGTAACACCATCTTTAGGGGTGTATTTTTACTCCAGGAAATCCAGGTTTGTTAATTGAGGAAGCATCAATAAAAAAGAGCTATTTATTAAACAACAAAATAATAGGCAAAAAATTTTTATATGTAATTTCCAAGTACTACTATTATGATTTGTTATTTATTTCATATTAATTTTTTTTTGTTTTAGTTAAAATTTTATTAAAATTTATTGGCTCGCGTCTGAATTGTCCGTCTCTAAATTGTTCACACTCCGTGGCGACATTGAAGCCAGTGATAATTGTTAATAGCAAATATGCAAAAATAACCATTGCATATTTAAAGGGTAAAATAATATAATAATAATAAATTTTCTTAAACAGTTAATTTTGTTGTTAATTAATACTTACGTAAAATAAATATTTTTTTAAATATTTAATTTATTATAAGTTTAATTTTAACTTTCTATAAAAAAATTTTTATGTATTTTAGCTGGTGTAAATATATTTTTGCTCTAAAGAAGAGTTTGGATTTGGTGGATTTAATGAGCCTAAGTCGATCTTACATAGTAAATCAACCTAAATTAGATGATAATTTTGGATAAATAATTTTTTGATTAGACAACGAGTTTTGATTTGTTTAGTCTGTTTTAGTAACCATAAACATTTATAAAGAACAAAACAAAACTATAATAAATTTGATATTAATTTGTTCACGGTCTTGTAAATAATGTTGTTGAAAAAATATTTATTAAAATTTGTTTTTTTTTGCATTTTATTTTTATATTATAGATGAGTATAAATGTATTTAAATTAGGAATAATTTATTTCACTTTAAAACGTGCTTGATGAATTTAACAAAGGAAGAAATTTTATATGACTTTCGTATTTCAAAAATTGGCTGCGCAACGTAGCTGCATTCTTAGCGTATCGTTATTAATAAATAGCTCAATATGTCTAAATATAATTTATTTTTTTATTGAATCTTTCTTATAATCATTTATCAAACCATGAAATAAATTGTATTCTTTTATGATTGTAATTAAACTGTGAACTTTCTGAATTTTCGCTGAAATTTATATCTCCAATCTTTTAAATGTAATAATTTTTGTTTATTTAAAGTTCTGACTTTCGATATTTACTTGTTTAAATGTTCTCATTTAAGTTTTTATCATTTATCCAATTTATTCTATTAAAATTGAAGTATAAGATATTTATTTTTACCACATTTAAGATTCATCTTACAAGTATATTTTTGATTATTGTAATTGTCTCAAACATCGTGGGTTTATAACGAAGCGTTGAATTACTGAATGATTTTTTTTGACGGCTCATGTAGACCAAATTCTCAGTCTTATAGGGTTGGGTTTTGAAGATTTTTGTGGAAATGATGCGATAAAATATTACACAGTTTTGAAGAAGTGGCTGAATTGAATAAAATATTTAAATAACTCGTCGGCATTGGATTTGAAAATAATTGTGTTTAATGAAAAAAGTTAACACTTTAATAAAATGCTAATACAATTTGAAGCAATAAGATTTTTTTATGTAAACTTTTTCTAGTCTTTTTAAAGGATTGGTCTTTTTGTCGCTTTTTGCAACACGATTAAATAATTGTTTATTTATTTGCAATCATTTACTATTAATATGCATATTAAAAGTCAGTGGAAAGTTTGGCGCCAGTAGAATTTACACCATAATGGACTTCGAACTTACAGAATCTAGAAGCAGACTAATCATTTAAGTTTTCTAATATTTTTAAGTGCAGATGGTATCAAGCTCAATTTTAATATATTGACTTTTTTTGTTTGTTTTTTTTTGTGACAAGAAAATTTACCGATTTATTTTTAAATAATTTAATAAAATTTGCATATACCTAGATTAATAATTATTTTAACACAAAATAATAGACTAATCAAATTTACAATAATTAAAATAAATTTACAAAATTTAAGAGCACAAAAAATCATTCAAATAAATAAATATTTTGCATAATATCCAAACAATTATTTGAAAACTTTAAAGACGTGAAAATGATAAAAAACAAAAGTAAAATTAATAAATTTATTTCAACAAAAATGATTTTATAAGTGAAATAACTAACGATACATGATTACAACATCGAAATGTACATTGAGTGCGAAGTTTAAAAAACCATAGATTTATTAAATTAAGCAAAAGATAAACTTTTTAATTTAAAATTTTTAGGTTAAAAACTAAATTGAAATTTAGAAAGAACTTAACCCAACTCTGCAAACAGTTTAATTGTATGGCGCAGCTGAAAGCAGTGGAGGTGAACATCGAATTTCCGTTTATGAAATTTGTGTTGAAAAAGCCTTTAAACCGGCTGTTTAACCGGTTTAAGTTTGACTTTGGACTTTTTATGCACTGTACATATAAAAGATTAAACCAGCATAAAAGTAAATTTTAAGCTATGCATGCTGATTATTCAAAAAAAATTCAAAAGATCATTTTAAGAATTCATCAATTAACAAGTAAAAATAAACAAGAAGTATTAATATAAAAAATGAATTTTATATAAAAGCGAAATAACGTTAAAAGTATTTTTAGCAAAACAAAGAACTAAAAAGTTAAGTTATAAAACATTTTAAATTTATTAGATGGGGTACGCAGATGGGGTGCGTTTATCCAAATTACTCTAACCGTCTGACTCTCTCTTTTTAGCATACTATTTCTTCAAAAAATAAAATGTTCAAAAAAGTAACTAAAAAATTATTAGATGGGGTGCGTTGATGACCAAATTACTCTAACCGTCTGACTCTCTCTTTTTAGCACACTATTTCTTCAAAAAATAAAATGTTCAAAAAAGTAACTAAAAAATTATTAGATGGGGTGCGTTGATGACCAAATTACTCTAACCGTCTGACTCTCTCTTTTTAGCACACTATTTCTTCAAAAAATAAAATGTTCAAAAAAGTAA
>MEIZ01000097.1:27602-69985 GCA_001723225.1 Globodera ellingtonae | reverse complement strand
ACCCCATCTAATAATTTTTTAGTTACTTTTTTGAACATTTTATTTTTTGAAGAAATAGTGTGCCAAAAAGAGAGAGTCAGACGGTTAGAGTAATTTGGATAAACGCACCCCATCTGCGCACCAGGGATGGGCAAAATTTCGGATCCGAAATTTCGGATTCCGGAAAATTTCGGGTTTTTTGGCCGTTTCGGATTTCGGATTCGGATTTCGGAATTTGAGCAAAATTTCGGATTTTACACCCCTAAAGATGGCACTTTTGAAGCAAATGGATGTAATAAATATTGGAGTGGAAATTTTTGTAAACACACAAATAAGAAATATTTTTTTCTGCCTACACCTCTCTTTTATGTTTATTCTCTTTTGGAGCTTAACTTTATTTCAGAAATGTCGTTAATCTGGAATTATTTCACACTTTCTGGAAGAGTGGCGTATTGCAAAAAATGCGAATTCGATGCTTCCGGAAACGTGAAACGTCCTGCATGGCAGAACAACCGAGACCTCGTCATTTCAACAATACTTGACCCCCGTTTTAAGCTTTCTTTTCTGGACACCGAACGCCATGACGAATACAAAATTTGGCTAATTGGAGAAGCGGAAAATGTTCAACAAACCACTGACGTCGTTTATTAACTGTTACTTAAGTTTACAGTGTTTTTTATAGGACTTAATCTCGCTTGAGATCAGCAATGAACATGTTGAATCTACTTCTCAAGAACAAAATGCCTTTTTTGCACTTTTTGATCAATGCAAAAATAATATTGCGACTGAATCAATTGCCGATGTATCGACTTCACTTCAGCTCCCAAGTCCCGAAGCCTTAAATGCACACCAAAAAGCGGAGGCAATTTTAGTTCGATATAAAAAATAATTTAAAATAACAGGTTGAAGTAAATGAATATCTGAGGACCAAAACACTTCCAGTTGACAGTGACCCATACGCTTTTTGGAACAACGAAAACTCAATAAAGTGGCCATTGCTGACAAAACTGGCAACGAAATTTCTGTCGTCCCCCGCTACATCCGCCGAGAGCGAGCGCCTTTTTTCAACCGCGGGTTTAATCGTCAATGATCTGAGGAAGAGATTGCTTCCCGAAAACGCGGAAATGCTTTTATTTTTGCACCATAATTTAACAATTTATGAGTTCGACTATGAATAAAAAATTTTTTTATTACCGATAGTGCAAATTTTCCGTTGAAAAAATTTCGGATTTCGGGTTTCGGATTCCGGAAAAATTTCGGGATTTTCGTGAATTCGGATTTCGGATTTAAAATCCTTTCGGATTTTTGGTTTTCCGGAATTTCGGAATTCGGATTTCGGATTTTATTTTCCGATTTTGCCCATCCCTGCTGCGCACCCCATCTAATAATTTTTTAGTTACTTTTTTGAACGTGTGCTAAAAAGAGAGAGTCAGACGGTTAGAGTAATTTGGATAAACGCACCCCATCTGCGCACCCCATCTAATAATTTTTTAGTTACTTTTTTGAACATTTTATTTTTTGAAGAAATAGTGTGCCAAAAAGAGAGAGTCAGACGGTTAGAGTAATTTGGTCATCAACGCACCCCATCTAATAATTTTTAATTAGTTTTTTGAACATTTTATTTTTTGCAGAAAAAGTGTGCTAAAATGAGAGAGTCAGACGGTTAGAGTAATTTGGTCATAAACGCACCCCATCTAATAATTTTTTAGTTACTTTTTTGAACATTTTATTTTTTGAAGAAAAAGTGTGCTAAAATGAGAGAGTCAGACGGTTATCAATATTAATAAAACTCCTTTTAATTCATTATTAATCAATTATCTTTATTTATTATATTAATTTTTTGGAAAATTTGATCATAAGCCCAGAACGAAATTACCAAATCATATACCAATCGAATCCACTTACGCCTAATGCACGAATCTGTAAAACTTTTATGTCCCCTCAAACTTGGCCAAAACCCATAGGGGGGACCCTTTTGCTCAGCAATCAAATAAAAAACGACTTTTTTTTCAAGTAACTCCAAAGCCGGATAGAATAACTGGGGAAAAGTTAGAGACTTTTGGATTCATTAGGTTTGGGCCTAAGCCACCATGAGCTTAGAGGTTCAATCAGCGCATCAAATTACATATCTTCAGACAATTTTTAGAAAAAAAAATTAATCTTATAAATAAAATTTAAAAAGGCAAAATTAAAATTAATGGCTTTTTTAAATATAAGACAGCAAATGCATAATGAATTAATGCCTAGTTGATTGAAAATGGTTCGGCATATTAATTTATAAAAAATTATATAAGGTAAAAGAAAGTATAAGAAACAATGAAGATGAGAAACAGACGGCATAAACGATGTTTTAAAAGAATTTTTTTTTTTTGAAAATCCCAATTCTTTTAAAAAAATATTGTCTTAAATCCCTTTTAAAAATATAAAACGTATAACAATTGAGATACCTTCATTTCTTAAAAGTAATTGGAATATTTATAGTTTATGAATAAACATTGAATAAATAACATAAAAAAATCCGTACTTTATTTAAAGTGTTTATATTTATCAATTTATTCTAAACAGCTTGCCTCGCCAATTAAAAATATTAAAACAAAAAATATACTATCAGGCAAAATTACGAAATAATGTTGCTGATGTTTATTTTGTAATTGATAGAATAAACAAGAATTTATTTTTTTGCTAGGAGAGTGTAGTTTATGGTTGAAATGAAATCGATTTGCAAAACATCGATTAGTCCCCCCTCCCGCCCAATGAAAACTTTTGTGAAATTTGAGGGTTGGTAAATTGGCTCAAACTGATCGGAGCTGTCTCTTTATTCATAATTTAAAGGATAAAAAAAGTTAATCCTAAATGTTATGCTCTAAAAATACAATTCCTTTTTTGCTTGTGTGAGTTTTTTATTTATTTGGCTCGCCCTACAAAAAATCTAAATATTATTTAATTTAATTAATATATATTCAAAAAATTAAAATTAATTTTTTTTAAAATAATGTTCCAAACAAAATAAAATTTGATTCATAAAATGAAAATTAAAAGATGCTGGCGCTAATATAAACAAAAACAATATCACTATCTAAATTTAAATATAAAAAGGGCAATAATAAGCGTTTCTCAAAGGATACAGCAATAACAATTAATTAAAAAAACCCAAAATGTATATTCTATAAAATAAAATTTCCAAGCAGTTCAACTCCAGTTGGATTTAGCTCGTCAATTATCATCATGCGCTCAAAACTCGGAAAAATAGAACTTATATATTATTAAAGGAAAAGACACAAAAATAAATTTAAAAAATTTAGTAACAAAAGTTAATTAATTTAATAAAAATTATACGTCTATGAGTGTGAGAAGATGTTGAAATATACAGTGAAGTGAATTGCGTTTTACACATGCTGGAAAAATGAATATAATATTCATGTTTTTGTCGAATAAAATTAAATGTTAATATTTATTATGCAATGTATTTCTGGGCTGAGGAATACATGATTATTGAAGCTAAGATAAAGTTTATAAAAATATATACATATCTAACAAAGAATATGCTAAAAGTTTTTAGGCGATAAACATTGCCACAAGCAATTAAAATCATAATGGGCCAATAAATTAGAAAATTTAATTATAATTTCTTTTGCAATTATACAATCTGCAAGATCAGCTTGCAGATTTGCAAAGCAACTATCCGGACGACATCGCTGCCATTAAAATGGTCAAAGGCCAACTGAAAGCTCTGAAGGGTTTCCCACCGACGGGAATGTTAGACGAGCATCCAGAAATTGCCGCAGGTACGGGGGGTGGCTGTGCTTTGTTGAATAAATAAAGTGTATTTAACAAATAAAATGCTTGTAATAAAGTGTAAATTTTTTAATCCAAAAATAAATCCTCTTGAATAATAAAGGTTCCAAATTTTGAATTTTTTATAAACTATTTAATAATAAATTATCTTTGAGAAAGACGCCTCACAATTAGTCGAATAATTATTTAAAATATTTAATATCAGATGCAACATTTTAACTATCTGATAATATCAAATTTATTATATGTTTAATTTCTTAATGCAAATAAATAAAGAACGTTAAAATATGTACGTGGTAAGGCAAAAAGTTAAAACCAAATGGTAAAGTGCCAAAAAATTCCGATCTCATATTAATTATATTAGAACGTATTATATTGGTTAAAAATAATATGTTCTCTTTAATTGTTGTTGCTCTAAAGTAGTTTTACTATTGTTCAAAATAAAATTGCCATTGGCAGACAATATCAAAAAATAAATAGAAACAATAAATTTTGTGATTGCTAATGAAGGTTGTTGTAAGCGAATAATGCCGACATTTTATTTTAATACAATTTAACGTAAATTAAATAAAATAGATCGCCCACCAATAACTATGTGTAGTGCAAAAAACCTAAGTGGATCGCCAACAAAAACTCCAAGCGTTAAAAGGCGAGAGTCCTTGGCTCTTCGCACCTCGCAGGAGTTGTCTCAAATTATTGTAAGAAAATAATTTGAAAGCATTGCTTTAACAAAATTAAAATAAAATTATAATATGTTGGCTGTAATCAATAAATGTGTTGAACTTGCCCAAACCATGTTAAATTTTAATTATGAACTACACTGAGATATGGTCTTTATGCGTAAATGAATTCCAAATTTTTTAAAGCAATCTTCAAAACAGCTTAGAGAAGTGAATGAATATGCTGCAATATTATTAAAAGTTATTGAATCCGTCTCATAAATTTAAAATAATAAAAGTTAATCTATTAATTTGAAATAAAAAAGATTACATTAAACAAAATTTGTAAATTAACAAATGCATCATGGAATCTATTCAATTTCAAAAATTTGTTTTACACACTCTCGTTTATTATCTATCTTTGTACAGCTGATGCGATCAAAAATTAGCAAATAAATGAACTTTTGCTATCTAATGATGGTTAAGAAAAAGATATTTTATCAAACTGATGAAGGACAATGGGAACAATTGGCACGCTAATGGATGTCCGCGTGCGCAGATGCAAAAAACAAATAAGGGTCGGTGAAACTGGATGTTCGTGTTCTGCAAAAAATTGATTATGAAAATTGTTAATTCAAATTGGGCAAGCAATCCAAGCTGAAAGCTTTTGAAAAAAATAAATAAAAGTAATAAAACGACAATTTTAATTTAATTTTCCAAATAAAACAATATAAATTATAATTGCCAGATTTTATTTGTAAAAAATAAATAACAAAACAGTAACGGTTTAATATATTATTAATCAAAAAAACAATTAATAAAGAAAATAAAAATTAAAAAAATTTCTGTTAAAATTTAGGAATAGATTTAACACAAAATGCGAGCTACGACATTAAATGTAAGCATATTTTTGCAAAAACTTAATTAAAGAAAATAATTTATAATACTAACGCCGAGAAACCAACATTATTAATTAAAACATTGCAAAATCACAGTTATTACTTAATTGCCAATAAAATTATGCCCAAAAAAAACGAATTTAATAAGTTGAAGATAAAAATTAACAAATGAAAGTGTTTTTTGATTCAAACATATAGTTCTTGTTGTTTTTTCTATTTTAAAAGTACAATCCAGACTACAAAAATCCCCAAGACAGAACTTATGTTGAATTCGGAACTTCATCGAAATTTGTTAAAAAAATAAAAATCTGAAGATAAAAAGGCATAACTATAAAAACTTGGTCTAACGAAGAAACCATTCGATGCTCAAACGCCTTTTAAACGAAGAAGCAGTTTGCGGCAATGGATTTTTAATTGAGACCAAATAGATCTATAAAAGCTGCAATATATAATCAAAGTTATAATAACTTTGTTAATAAATTAACAAATTGGTCGGTGAAAGAAACAGAGGATAAAACTAAATATTATTAAAAAAATTTATTGTAAAAAACGCTAAAAAAGCAAGAGATAAAATATATGAACTTTAAATAAATATGTATGTGCTTACCAGCTATAAAATAGAATTATCACCAAAAGATAAATATTTTTATCTACTAAAAACCAATAAATAAAAAAAGCTTAAATTACGAAATAAATGAGACAATTTTTAAAAAATATTATTATGTAAAACGAATTTTTTTCTGGGAACGTCCCTGATTTGATTTAAAAGTACTAAATCGATCAATTTATAATAAGAAATATTTTTGCATAAAGATCAGTCAAAAAAATTATGATAAAAACACAAAAAAAGTTTCTAAAAGTTATGCGAACAAAATAACGGTAGAAAATAAACTGATTACAATAGTCATTCTGCCACAAACACATATTTCCATTTATCATTAAAAACATTAATTTTTTTATATTTCACCCATAAAACATAGTTAAATACTAACAAAGCGATTTGAAAATAAATATTTCCATCGAAAATTTATTAATAAATAAAAAATAAATTGAAAAAATATTAATACAAAATATCAAAATAAAACCTTTTTAATATACGTTTCTATGCAAGAAATGAAAACCATAGATTGTAAAAATAAATTAAGATGTATAAATTTAGCTTTCATGTGTGGGCAACCAGACAGACGCATTGTAGTGTTGTTATTACTAGAGCTGGGATTTTCATGTGCATCCCCTAAAGATCAATTGTTCAAAAATTTATTTTTTTGGTATTAAGATGTCGGAATTTTTTTAGCAGTCTAAAATATTCTTGGAATTTATCCGAAAAGGGCGATAATAAACAGCTAACTTTTTGCACTTAGAAGTCTAAGTCTCAGCTTAGCGCTTCTTCTAGAATGCCTCGTTCCGGTCAACAAAATTTTTTAGCAGTCTAAAATATTGTGGAAAAATTAATGTAGACAGATTTAAAAAAATGTTACTTGATAAAGGTTAGCTAAATTATTTTTGAATTAAAAAAATATAATTAATATTGATATGAAATAAAACAACTGTGTATTTCCTTTGTAAATGTACCCGATAAAAATTGCACTATCAATTTATACAGGCATAATAAACTAAACATAATATTATTTGGTTTTAAACTTTTAATTTTTTTTTATCATATTCGTATTTTAGAGTTTTATTTACCTATTACCAAAGCTGAATTTTGTATAATTAAGGATACCATGGAATTGTTTTAATTTTTTTTTGTTTTTTATATATTTTACAAAATGTCTATTTTTCAATCGTTGCATTGCTTGAGACAAACGTTAATTTTCAGGTAAGTGTAGGTATTTTCCAAGTTACTCATTTTTTTGAAAAAAACGTCGAGGCACTCCGTACTCTGATAATGTCCAAGATTGGTCGCCCTCAGCGGGCTGTCTTCCACTGTCTTTATTCATTAATATTATTCATTTTTTTAACTATTTTTTTATTATATATTGTATTTGTTTTATCTTTAAAAAAAGACAGACGGCGCCTCAACCGTGTCAGCCAAAGGACTCGAGGCACTCTGTATCTTCTGATAGTGTCCACGAATCTTCATCCTCAGCGGGCTGTCTTCCACTTCTCGTCGATCATATATTAAGATAAAGGCGGCAACCAAAGTGCCTTTACATTTTTTCTTACCTTTAATCAATGATTTATTATTTATGTTTGTATTATATTTGTTCCTTATTTATTAATATTATTCATATTTGAACTATTTTTTTATTATATTTTGTATTTGTTTTAGTTTTCGTTGTATTAAAAAGCATTTCTGGTGTGGCTTTAACAAAGAACATTACCAGCATATTTTTGACAACATATCGTTCTCGTTATTTTTTATTTTTGTAGTCTGTAATTTTCGATAAATTTTTAGATTGTATTTAAAATTGATTATTTATTAGCTCTAACGACAATTGTTTTAACGCAGTTTTGCTTTTTTTTTAATCTATATAAACTGTTTTTACATATTCGCGTTTATATCATTTAAAAAACATCTGCATTTAATTATTAAAACGTAATTAAAGGTTGCTGACACCTGAGTATTTTTTTTATTTTGGAATTTAGTGCATTTATTTTGTTAAAGTTTTTCCAAATTCGTTTTAATTTATTTTGTTAAGTAAATTTAGTCCCTCTAGTGCCCAAATCTGCAGGGTTATCTGAGGACATTACAGTTAATTTTATAACTTTTACTTACTTTTATCTTACATAGACAAATTTATATAATTTACGACTTTTTTAGCATAATTTGCAATTTTTGATAAAAAAAATTATAAATTTAATTAGTTTGCGTTAATTATTCTCATTCAAAGCAATTAATTTTATTTAACTATAGAAGTTAAATATATTATCAACTGCATTAAGATGCGTGGGTCAAAGAAATTTTTTAATTAAATTCAAACATAATCTGATGTAGAACATTGTAGCGATAGACGCACGTCGTCTAGCCCCATGAGCGTTTCGTTTAAATTCGCGCGGCAACGATTAGGTTATGAATCAATAATTAATGTTTTTGAATATTTGAGAAAAAGCTTTATACTAACTATACATTACTTTTTTCATAAACAACATGTACGACTAACTTTTCTTGTTGTTACTCGGACAGTCCGTAATTAAAACGTAAAATAAGAACAGATCCTAAATTTACATCGCGCTTAATTTTTCAAATTTAGAAATTTCGAAAAACTCACGCTTCAATAATAAATAAGATAAGCAATAATAGAAAATGCTGCTAGAATACTTTGGAATGGGCTGCTTCTCATTGTTCTTCTATTCATGTTAATGTAAAACTTTATTCTGAAGATTCCCACTCCATTCTGATTTTAATTTTAAAATTTTAATGGTCTTTAACAGTGTAGCCTTTATATTTTAATTACGTAGGCACTAAAACTTTGAAATGAGGGTTAATATCGCCAAAAAGTCGCTCAACTTATTTTATTGACCAAACAGCCCAAAAAGTGCCAAAATATTGATTTAAAAATGTGCAAAAACTGATTGAATCCGTGTCTAATTTTGCGTAAAACCTTCAAAATACGTCATTTTTATTTGCCTCACAATTGTAAATGTATTATTTTCACATGTTTTAGAAAATTTTATAAAAATAAATAAAAAAACTTTAGAAAAAACGTCGATCTTTGGGGTGAACTCAGGACCCTACAAATTTTATAATAGTAAATTACGTAAAATTCGAATCCAAGAACCAAAAAAAACTCGCTATGATAAAACAAAATTTCGCTATACAAATGAAAAGGCAAAGAAATTCAAATTGTAGCAAATTGATTGATTTTGGTAAATGAGAAAAATTTTGTGAACAAATTTTGTGGTGGCGGACGAGCGAAGAATGGGCGCATTGGGCGGAGAATGAGGCCAATGCCATCGCGTCAATTTTTGTCGACGTCAGAGAACCATAGGGCAGCATAAAATAGAGAAATGAGGAAAGGATTGCTATTTGAGACGGAGGGTAGAGAAAGAGAGAATGCGTCAATATTTCTTCTTCATTCTTTCGTCCCATTTTATCACATTTTGAATTGAATTTTTTTATATAACTTCAATTTCTTTAAATTTTTTGTTCGACAAAATTAAAATTATTGTTGTCAAAAAATACATTTTTAGTTTCTTGAAAAAAGGAAGCTGAAAGTTCAAAAAATTTGGTCAAATAAAAAAATCCGACACCAAATTTTCAATTTCTCTTTAAAAAGTTATAATTTCAAGTTCATTTTTGAAGAATATCTATCAGTAAAAAANAACAATAATTTTAATTTTGTCGAACAAAAAATTTAAAGAAATTGAAGTTATATAAAAAAATTCAATTCAAAATGTGATAAAATGGGACGAAAGAAATGAAGAAGAAATATTGACTGTCTCTTATACACATCTAGATGTGTATAAGAGACAGAGGTTATACATTGTGATATAATTTGCTATTCACTTATTATTTTTGCCCTAATTTCAGGTCTTAGTATTTCAAATGAGCCGAAAACCGAAAAGACGGCATTTTCGGCGACATTTGCACCGGCGAAGTCTGTCGAAATCACATCTCGCATAAAAACGCAATTTACCCAACAAAAAAAGAATATTAATTAACTAGAATAAAAAAATAAAAATAAAGGAGGCGAAAGTCGCTAAATTGGAATATAAATTTTAAAAATTAATTTACAAAATACAGCAAAGAATTATCTTTTCATGTTGGTTATTAAAAAAAGAAGAAACGGCTAAAGAAATTCTTATAATAAAGCGTTGCGCGTTGCCTTTCTGATGACGAAAAGCAACAAGTCGGCCATGTGCAAATTCCGATTGGCACATTAGTGCGGCATCATTGCCAATGAAGGTCCAAAATATGTAATATAAAATTAAATAATATTTAATTGGATCAATTTCAGAAGTTTGTTGTTTAAAAGTTTGCCCAGAAAATCGATCCAAAAGCCAAATGATTTAAAAAACTGAAAATTGCCGAAATTTCCATAAGTCATTATTAATCACTGGTTGGCTAAACGCTTCGGCTTTTCTAAAAAAAGTAATGGAGCAGAGCGCCAAGGCGGCACGAAAAGTAGCAATTTTCAAACGGTTTTTTAGCCAGAACCTTTTTGCGAAGAGTAGAATCAGGGTTATTCACGACGACAATGAACCTTACATCGATGGCATTCCTGAGTCTTGGTTTCGCGCCGGCGACGTCGTCGGATGTGGCGTCAATTTGGCATCTCGCCAAACCGAAATTTATTTTATCATATTTTTACTTGTTACTCATCATCGAGCGTAATTTCAAACATTTTTAGTGATGTCTCCAAAAGGAGTTTGGTGGCTTAGTGGTTTCTCTCTTTGTTGAGCCGTGTTATGTGTTGGGTTCGAACCCGCTAGAGTGTAAACACTTTTCTTTGTTTTCCCCTCTACGCAAAAAGGCATCCCCTCATTAATAAGATTTTTTAAATAAATATTCGAAATATTTTTTAATTAAAAAAAACAACGCGCAAAATAAGAATAAATACAAGAATTTTTGAAATTCATCACATCTTCCTGAATTTTTGCTTCAATTTTCTTAACAAACATTGCTAAAATCTTCAAAAAAAATTTCCGGCGGCGCCTATCGGCACCGCCGACTCCTCCCATTTCTACAAACCTTCTAAAAACACAGCATTTTTTTAACTTTTTGATTGCAAATCTCAACAAAAACAAAATTTCTAATATTCTCTCGTGCCAATCCTCCATAATTTTTTTTCAGAAATTACCAAATTCCCTTCACTCTTGAGATTTTTAAAGATGATGAACGGATTTAAAAATAAAATTAGTTTATGCTAGCTAGTGAAGACATTGCTGAAATTTTTATGAAAAAAAATTTTATGAACTAAATTTTCTTCAACCCCGACCCCGACAATTGGGTCGTCCCCGACCCCTGACATCGTCAACCCCGGCCTCCCCGACCCCCGACTTTCCCGCCCCCGAGGGGTCGGGGCTCAGAGAAACCCTACTCCACTCTTACGTAAACCAGTTTCTTTCTCTGAAATTCCGAAATAAAATTCATAATTTTGCTAAAATTTTGATGAAATTTCTTTAACAAAATTGAGTCAAAATTTCAAAAATTTTTCTCGGCGGCGCCTATCGGCACCGCCGACCCCCACCCCCTAAAAGGCAAAATCCCAAAAGAATGATGATGATAAAATTGAAGTTAAAGACAATGGAGGAAGATATTTTTGAATAACAAAAAAAAATTTTTGTTTTACCATTGAACACAAAAAAATTTTCCCTTGAAAAGTCCCGGTTAGTCCCGGTCCCGGTTGAAAATCTTGGTCCCGATCCCGGTTTTTCTGATCCCGGTAAGTCCCGGTCCCGGTTTTTCCCAAAAGAGCCCGGTCCCGCTCAACCCTACTTTTTACTATTTGTCTTTTTTTATAATTTTTTTTCTTTACTATTTTTTTTGGAAATCAAGAATATCAAAACATTTGATTTTCCATACAATTTATTTACCAATCGATTCCTCGAACCCCAAGTCTGGGTTCAGTTTTCGGCTCATTTGAAATACTAAGACCTGAAATTAGGGCAAAAATAATAAGTGAATAGCAAATTATATCACAATGTATAACCTAACAGTTATTTTATGCTAAAAAGGAAATTCTAAGAAATAGAGATCTGAAATATTCTTAAACTTTGTAAGAAAAGGCTTAATTCAATATTAAAAAAAATAATTTATATAAAGACACATTGACACTTTACATTTAAACACAATAAGCAAAAGAAAGAACATTTTTAAAATTTAACCCGTATAAAGACTTTTTTTACTGATAGATATTCTTCAAAAATGAACTTTTTATCGAAATTATAACTTTTTAAAGAGAAATTGAAAATTTGGTGTCGGATTTTTTTGTTTGACCAAATTTTTTGAACTTTCAGCTTCCTTTTTTCAAGAAACTAAAAATGTATTTTTTGACAACAATAATTTTAATTTTGTCGAACAAAAAATTTAAAGAAATTGAAGTTATATAAAAAAATTCAATTCAAAATGTGATAAAATGGGACGAAAGAATGAAGAAGAAATATTGACGCATTCTCTCTTTCTCTACCCTCCGTCTCAAATAGCAATCCTTTCCTCATTTCTCTATTTTATGCTGCCCTATGGTTCTCTGACGTCGACAAAAATTGACGCGATGGCATTGGCCTCATTCTCCGCCCAATGCGCCCATTCTTCGCTCGTCCGCCACCACAAAATTTGTTCACAAAATTTTTCTCATTTACCAAAATCAATCAATTTGCTACAATTTGAATTTCTTTGCCTTTTCATTTGTATAGCGAAATTTTGTTTTATCATAGCGAGTTTTTTTTGGTTCTTGGATTCGAATTTTACGTAATTTACTATTATAAAATTTGTAGGGTCCTGAGTTCACCCCAAAGATCGACGTTTTTTCTAAAGTTTTTTTATTTATTTTTATAAAATTTTCTAAAACATGTGAAAATAATACATTTACAATTGTGAGGCAAATAAAAATGACGTATTTTGAAGGTTTTACGCAAAATTAGACACGGATTCAATCAGTTTTTGCACATTTTTAAATCAATATTTTGGCACTTTTTGGGCTGTTTGGTCAATAAAATAAGTTGAGCGACTTTTTGGCGATATTAACCCTCATTTCAAAGTTTTAGTGCCTACGTAATTAAAATATAAAGGCTACACTGTTAAAGACCATTAAAATTTTAAAATTAAAATCAGAATGGAGTGGGAATCTTCAGAATAAAGTTTTACATTAACATGAATAGAAGAACAATGAGAAGCAGCCCATTCCAAAGTATTCTAGCAGCATTTTCTATTATTGCTTATCTTATTTATTATTGAAGCGTGAGTTTTTCGAAATTTCTAAATTTGAAAAATTAAGCGCGATGTAAATTTAGGATCTGTTCTTAACAAATACATGAAAATCATTAGTTTATTCTTATAGAATTCCCTGGGTTGTTCGTTCAGACTCTCAGTTGGGTATGTTCCGTTTTTTAACAACTAATCGATGGAGTAAAGGCGATACACAAATGAATGGAAGGTTATAAAAGGCAAAAACTAAATTAATAAAACAATAACAAAAGTCCGGAATTCCGTTGATTCCTGACCTTTTTGGAGCCGGTTCCAGACATTTTTGGCATCAATCCCTGTTACAAATCACAGGCTATTTTAGCTACATTTTCTTTGAATGGTCAATTAATAAATTGCGCGTTAAACCAAGATATAAAGCAGATTTATAATTTAATTAAAAAAATACTTCCAAATTAATATAAAAATTCAAATATTTACGCCATGTAGTTCTATATTATTTAGCAAAGTTATTTATTTAAAAAATGCTTGTTTTAAATGGTTATCAATAATATTCTGAATCTTGTGCTTAATAAAAAATAAATTTAAAAAAAATTGTTTAAAATAAAGTTGAGATAAAATAGGCTGAAAATTAATTAAATTTATAAATTCAACCTAAGAATGAATCTGCTAAAAACACATAACCAAAATGAAAATTATGGTCGAAAGAATAATTCAAATGTTATAATAATATACATCTATTTTGTTTCTTCGACGGTATAATAAAGCCAAATACGACAAATATAGCTGCACCGCAACACAAAAAAATTAATTAAGCGTTGATAATGGCTTATACAAATTCTGACCAAACTTATTTAATATGCTTGTAATCTTCTCATAAATATTTATTTTAAATTATATAATTGAATATATAAAAACAAATATGCAAAAAGCTAAAATTTTATAACAAATGATAACCAAAAACGGAACATAATGCAATCAATTAACGTTTCTTTATATCTTGACAGGAATATCATAAAATGTTTGCATCGTTTCATCTCGGAACATATGATATAAATTCTTAAAATTTTTAAAAAGGTTATTTGACCAAACAGAATGAATTTTTGCTAATATTCTGCAATTTTTTTGTTTCGTGGCCCTATTATTAAAATTAAAAAATAAAAACTATATTCAAAAACTTAATGAAAGATGGCTGATGTTATTAAAAATTTTCTACTACAAAACTAATAATACAAGATAAATGCAAACAATCATGTGCTAAAATATTTTTTAAAACTTTGGTTGCCAAAGTATGCATCAAATTTACAACTAATGAAAATACATTTAGCAAAAGTAAAAGGAAACATGTAAATTATTTAACTTAAACAATCAATATTAAAACGAAAAATTAAATTTTATAAACAAAATAATACCTAAGCGAGCGCCAAACGCCCCGTCTAAGAGTGATTACCCCGGGAAGAACGCACTCTCAATTTGAAAAAATTGGAAATAGAGTTATTTGTACCTATTCACATATTAAAATATAAAGAATATATTATTTTAAAATGTCAGATAAAATTAGCCAAACCTGATTTGTCAGGTTTTTCCAAATTTTTTGGTGTTTTCCTGATTTTCCATTGTTGTCTAATTTTGCCTACATTTTTAGAGGTTTCCGATTTTAAAAAAATTGAAATTTCCAGTGAAAATGGCCAATTTTCTTAACAAAATCTCATTAAAATCTTCAAAAAATTCCCAGAGGCCTTTGCCACAAATAAATGTTTTGGTATTAAATTCATATAGTGCGGTTAAAAATTATTCCAGGTTTTTGCATAGGCTGATTCTGATTTTACTGATTTTTCAGCTGCCAATCTGATTTTTGGTTTTTACAGGTGGTCACCCTGGATCAGATGTATTGAAGTACAATGCTAAATTCATGAACACAACTAGTAAAATAAACTTTTAATAAAACAAAAATGAATAAACAAATAATTATACTAATTTAAATTAAAGAAGCGAAACTCACCTGGGAGAAATCGAAATTTTAATTAAAATAAAAAGAAGAAAAACAATTTAATAACTTTAACAAATTTATCCATAAGAACATAAATAAATTTGAATAATTTATATTAATATCAGAAGGCTGAACTATAACACCTAATTTTACGTTTTAATTACGGACTGTCCGAGTAACAACAAGAAAAGTTAGTCGTACATGTTGTTTATGAAAAAAGTAATGTATAGTTAGTATAAAGCTTTTTCTCAAATATTCAAAAACATTAATTATTGATTCATAACCTAATCGTTGCCGCGCGAATTTAAACGAAACGCTCATGGGGATAGACGACGTGCGTCTATCGCTACAACGCCGGTGACGTTGAGGCTCGCAAGTTACTTCAAATTGTCATTATCTTCTTCAGAACACGACGAAATTTATTTAGTTTAAAATCTCGTTAAATTGGGCTACAATTATTAAATACAAGAAATAATATACTAAATGCATACATAAAAACAAAGAAAAATCATAATAAAAGAAACTAGTAATAAAAAAATAAAAAGTATTCATCAACCATAATAATATATTTAGTACCAAAGGATTTACACTTAAAGTTTAATAAACAATAATTATTTTTTATCTAAAAAATAAATATTTATCAACAAAAAAATAATGATAATCATTGGTGTAAAAAAGTAACAGAAAATTTTTTTTATAAATTCCGCCTAGCTGGTATCCCACGCCAGACATAATAAAAAAAATTTGTAAGCGCAAAGAAGAGAATATTATCTTATCGAATTTAATATAACTTTCAATGTGCAATCAAAATCAAAACATCTGAAAAAAACATTTAGCGATAATGAAAAAGTATTGAATTTAAAATTTAAACAAATAAATTTTAATCCAATAAAAAATATTATGTTTTTAAATCATATATGATAGAAAACGCCTTTGGAGGTTACATAAAGTTTAATTGGTGCTTCTATATTGCACTTTATTTTAAGCGAAATTGTTCTATATTATTAACTCTAAAATTTTTTTTAATTACGGTATTTGCAAAAACTATAACAAAATAGATGCACTAAATTCCAAAATAATAAAAATACAAGGGTGTCAATCTATAACATTGGCAATTTTAATTGCATTGAAATAATTAAATATAAGGAAAAAGTGCGTTAAAAATTGTCTTTATGCTAATAATGAATTAATAAAATTTAAGCTAAATTCTCGAAAATTACAGAATACAAAAATAAAATATTCTCAAAAAAATGCTGGTAATGTTCTCTGTTAAAGACTTCACCCGATATTCTTTTAATACAAAGAAAAATAAAACAAATACAAAATATAATCAAAAATAGTTCAAATAATGAATAATATTAATAAATAAAGCAACAAATATAATACAAACATAAATAATAAATCATTGTTTAAATACCTACAGTTGCCTGAAAATTAACGTTTGTCTCATGCATTGCAACGATTGAAATGCACATTTTGTAAAATACATTAAACAAAAAAAAATAAAGCAATTCCATGATATGCTTAATTATAACATCAAAAAAGTGCATTCGTTGTCAAACAACTAAAAATTGTTGACGCTTATTCAGCTCTTGGATGAGCCATGTGTGATCTGTTGAAAATTATCAACATTTATATTTTACTAATTATTTAATAATACTGTATTTGTGCTTTAAAGATTTTTAAAACTATTAATATCCTTAAAAAGGGTCAAAAATAACAATGCATTTATTATAACGAAAAGAACATTTAAGGTTAAATAAACAAAACTATTTAAAAAAGTTGGCCGAGCGCCGCAGATGATCTAAATCAAACTTATATTAAACAAAAAAAATTTTAAAAAACCTTTAAGATAAATAAACAATAATTATTTTTTAAGAAAAATGTAACTAAAATGAAAATTAAACTAACTCATTTGGAACTTAGCAAACATACTAATCAAATTTTGATCAAAAACACTTTTATTACTACACTTTATTTCTGAAACAGACTAGTCAAAAATTTGATAAAAATAAATGACTAAAACAGACTCAACGTTTTTTTGCTAATCAACGCCATAATAAAGCACGAGGATAAAAATCCATATTAATAAGTTAATAACAGGCGAAGAAATAACATAAAAAATAAGTAAATTGTTTAAAGCATTTAATTAAACGGAAACTATTCCGAGCATTTAAACTGACGCAACACTCTTACCCCACATCGACGAATTCGCGGACGAGGAAAAATTCAAGGCTAAGTTGGAGCTGGAATTGATGGACTGCGGCAAAAGCAACGAAATAAATTCTTAATTATAAATGAAAAAGTTACTAAATTAATATCTCTGAATACTATAATACAAAAAATCTCATCAGGTAAAAGCATGATTAACAAAGAACAGGTACATCCAATTTAACTGACACAACAATTTTAAGATTAAAACATCATCCCAAGAGTGCCAAAATGTTTTGTTTATAAAAAGAATTATTAATTAAAGTTAAAAAATTGAATTTAAAACATTTAAAACTTTAATTCATTTAACTGCAAATGGATTTGTGCGTGGCCGCAAAAAGCAGGGAATAGTTGAGAGTAAATGGTTGAGAGCACCAAACTAACAACAGTATAGCTGCTTATTTAAATAACAACATTTTTGCACAATATCAAATGAGTATAATATTATCGTTTATTGGGGTTTTATAGAAGATGCCTTTTGCAGTTATTTAAAGCTTTATCAGAAATTTATATTTATTTATGCAAGATATTAAAGCCATTATAATGTAGCGGCATTTAAATTATGTTCTGAAATAATTCTAATTAATCAATCAAAGTGTTTACCATTCCTGTTGCCAGTTTTTTTGCCTCGGTCAATATAGTCGAGATTTATATTATTTTTAGAAAAAATACAAAATTACTACTAAAATTTTTTATCTTTTCATTCGTCTTAGTTTTTTTTGGACTTCCGGACTAATATAAAAAAAAATCCAGTTAACAAATTTTTTTTTGTGGTGACCCAGTTGGCACTTTTGCCTTAAACACAGTAAAAGCTTCAAAAAATAAAAAGCCGCGGAAATAAAAATCCATTAGAATTTAAATAAAATGAAAAATAATAATACAATACCTATAAGCGTTTTATTTTAAAATTTGCAATAAAAAAGTTATTCGTATAAACTTATTTTTTTTGCAAAAATTTAAGAGTGGAAACTATGAAATAAAAAATTTGTGGCCGCAGACTCAAGGTGCCAAAAATGAATTTCTGGTGAAGTTATCCCATCATAATTTAATTAAAATGAATAAAAATTTATGTTATCGAGGCGGGAGGAGGATAACCAGCAATTTTTGGAACCCTCCAATATGGAGTGGGGGACATTGTCGGTTTCGGTCATATTACATGTTTTAAAAAACATTACATCAAAATAAACAAGCAATATGCTGGCGTCATGTTTATTAGGATTTCAAATAATTATTGTCTGTAAAAATAAATAGATTTTTAAAATTTTTGTGAGCAGCATCTTAAAATAAACAACCTTAATTTATTTTATTATCTAAAAGATAAGAACGTCAATGTGGTCGAGCTCACCGTACAATTGTTAGAAGAGAATGAGTTTGCCCACGGCATCTTAAACACCCGCCAAAACGATAATCCATGCCATCGCGTTAAACCGGGACGTTGTTCAATTAAAGGGAATTAATTAGTAATAAATGAAATTAATTATTAAAATTGCATAAAAATCGCAGTAAAAAACTGTATAATTTTAATTATCTAAGTACTAAATAAATCGTAGTATTGTAAAAAATATAGAACTAATTTATAAATTAAATAAAATTAAAAATTTGAATGACAAATATTATCCTGCGTCCTAGTGCCTGGGGGATGCCCAGTAGGAATTAAATGAATCATATTTGTTAATTTTATTCTTTGCAATATATAAATAAAACTTCAAATTTGTGATTATTTTTGTTGTTAGAATTTAGTTAAAACATATTCTACATAATTTAACGAACTTTGCTGACGTATGCCACAACTTTTATTTGTTCTCTTTTATTGTTTAGCTATTGGTTGTTTCATTTTTGTTTTATAATGTATAAATTGAATTTTATATAGACTTAAAATATCTATTTGTTAACTCGTTGCAATTTATCATTTAATTATCATAACGATATTTATTTAATACATCTTTTAATAACTGCTTTTAAATGGGTAATGGGTTTCTCGACATATCGAATGAGAATGGCCATTGGATGAATGAAAGTGATGAGTAAGCATTTGACCATTTTTTCATTTTAATTTGGAAAAATTAGATTTAGTTATGTTATTATTTTGTAATAATTATTTAAAGGAAAAGTTATTGGCGAATACATTTGGCTTGCTGTTTTAAAATTAATTATTTTTGTCTCTTTTTACTTTTTTGTTATCCTCTGTTTGGGCTTTACTAGGTTTTTTTATTTTCTTAGTGTTTTTCAAATCCAAGGGGTTTAGTATCTCTTTTGTTAGGCACAGAAGTTTCTGGGTTTCCGGGTTATTTCTAGCGGGGACAATTTTATATTTTTTTTCTTGATGTTTGTCCTCATATGAAACCGAAACTTAAATTTGTTTTTTTATTTTGGTTTCGATTCTAGAATTTATTTTTTTTATTTGCAATTCAAAAAATATGTTCACATTATAAATGTTTAATTTTGTAATGAATGTTTTAGAACAAACAGTAAGGATATTTTTTTAAATTTTAAAGAGATTTAAGTAATATATCTTATAATATAATTTTTTTTCTATGGATTACAATTATCGTAGCAAAATAATATTCAATTTATTTTGTTTGTTGTGATCAAGGAGCATTTTAATTTAAAATAAGTAAGATTGGTTTTTAATAATATATTTATATTTTCATTCATTTTGTAAATGTTATTTTAAATTTATTTTGTAACTGGTCGACGGTTGCATCCCCAAGTTATTTTATTGATTCAACAAATTATTTTTTGTTAATCTTTTATATTTGAAATTACAATTTATGATAATTGTAATTGATTTTTCTTATGTCGTGGTGTCGGTCTTTGATGTATTGGTATTTATGTTGATAAATCGCAAAACTTTTAATTATACATTAATACTCCGTTTACAATTTTTGAGTTAGTTTACTTACTATTTTATATCTACCTTATTTACAGCTAATATACCGGACCGAAAAAGTACTCGGAAAGGTTGCGACAGTGACAAGCAGAAAAAATGGGCTTGGATGTGTGATTGACAATTGTGCAGTTGCTACTTTTTTTTATTAAGAATTTACGAAATCCCAGGATTAATTTGTTTCAAATTTATACTCGAAAATTCTGCGGTCGGTAATCCTTGCCTCCAAGTTTTCTTGCCCTATGTGCCAATTTATGTTGGATTTTTATTGGAAGCAATCGGTGATTACTAATTGAAAAGTCTTGACTTTTTCATACCCAAACAAATTCAAGTTGTTTTAATTGGCAATCGAATGCTATGAATCTGCAAATATTCCCGAAACTCATTGATGAATGCCAGATCTGCGGTTGGTGTGGTCAACTCCGCCCCCCCCGCCGCCGCTCGCATCTGTTCGGCCCATAGCAAACGTATGGAATGATGAGCAGAGAAAGAATAAGGAGCGAAGGAAACATTTCTGCTTATCTTTTTTCCAACTCTTTTCTCTTCTTCTTCTCTATTACCCTCTCTTTTCTCCTCTTTCTCTGATGCGCTTAATGAGTCTGCGCTCTCTACGCCAATCAATTAAGTGTGATGCCGGCGTCATGTTTAGTCGCCGTTCGCCATTCATTTGCTCATTCATTTACACATTCTCCGTTTTTTTGTGTACAAAATTTGATGGCATTCGTCTTGTTGTTTTATGCTTTGGCAACTTTTTGTCCACAAAGACACTCCATGGAGTAAAAAAACCCAGACCGCCAACACGCCCAGGAGCCGCAAGCAAATTCAAAAATGGCATAATTTGGGTATCCGGGATTTAGTGGGGCTGATGAATGGCCAACCTACTCCACAGACCTTAACCCATTGGACTATTTGGCCTTGAGGCAGAACCTGGGCTAAGCCTCACAGCAATTTTGAGTCCCTACGGCTCGCCCTTTTTCGGGAATGGGGAAATATCTTTTTTTTGGATCCTCCGCTCACAAACTCCAATAAAAAAAATACTTTTCATCTTTTGCAAAAAAGCAACATGTTAATTAAAGGAACACATGCCAAAAATACTATTTTCATAATCATTACTTAATAGGCTTAAATTAAACGAATAAACATAAAATAATGAAATCGGCACTTAATTATCCTATAAATTTCAATACAATAAAATAATTGAAAGAATACCGACGAATGATTTTTCTAACTAAAAGCAAAATTCGATTTATTTAAAACTAATGTTTGTTAAATAAATAAAACAAATGTGGCACACTACAAATGTGGGCACCATATATGTTCCAAACAAATAAATAAATGTTTAAGGATAATAAGCTAATAACTATTTGACCCATAAAAATATGAGTCCAGAACCGATGGGCCAGGAACAAAATTTTAAAATAAATAAATAATTGTATATATCAAATTCAAATCAGTGTGCATATTTAACATTTTTGATAGTTTTACTACAATTAAGCCCGACAAAGAAAACTTTGGGAATACGAACCATGGTTGCAGTTTCACCCTAACTTAAACATTAATTAACAAATATAAAAGTTGCCAAATTTAACTTAATAATTTATAAAAATTTATTACCACGAGGGTGGCAGCGTCACATGAGCAGTGGTGCACCCAATTTTCGGCCCCAAATGGTGCCAAAAAAAATGGGTGCAAAAAAATAACAGATCCCAAAATGGTTCCAAAAGGGTCTAAAAAAATCTCCAAAAATGGTTCCAAAATTGTTTCTACTTCCTCAATCCTCACCACCCCTCCCTTCCTTTTTTATTCTTCCATCAACCCCCTTCCTTCCTTTCTTCCTGTCTCTTATACACATCTAGATGTGTATAAGAGACAGTTTCCACCCTCTCCCTTATACCCAAACCCTCTGATCGCAAATTATTGCGCATCGATTCAAATAAAAGAATTTTGTTGCCGTGCTGCGGGCGCCCACCCCCCCCCTTTTTTTATTTATTTTTATTATCGTTTATTTATTTTTTGTTGCAGACGGTTATCCCGAAAATCATTTGCGTTTGAGTTGGTCCAAACGAATGGATCCTCCAATTGATCGGAATAAGGGCATCAAAATGCCCGGTAAACATTTAAATTAAATTATAATATATATAATTTATTTTAACTTTCATTTTAAGACATGGAATTGGTTCGAATTGCAACCGACGAATGCAACGGCTCCTATGTGACGGGTTTGATACCAGCAGTGTTTTACGGTATTTTTTAATAATTAATTTTTGTGTGACTAATTATAAAGATTAGACTAGACCTCAAAAAGAACTCATAAAATGCCGACTAACACCGAAAATAAATTTTGCCAAATTTTGTAAGTTGAACGCGCAATGCTTCACCATATCATCCAAACATATGCGCCTACTTCGTTAATCGCTACCATATCATGGTCAGAAAGGATTTGCATTATTTCAATTAAAATTTAAAAAAAGATTTTTATTTAAATTCATTTTATTATAAACAACGGTTTAGGTTCAACTTTTGGCTTGATTGGAAAGTGTACAACACGGACGTGGTCACGCTCGAGAAGAGTTTGGGCTGCGGTCMGGAAGATAAGGTTTGTGCCTGAGACTCGGTCGCGTTCTCGTGATCGGTTTTTTAAATCGGAATTGACAAACGCTATATGGAATGGATCAGGACCGGGTAGAAACCCAATTCGCGGATCCCAATATGGCTTTGATTGCAAAAATGCATTTCGAATTTTTATTTAAGTTGAAGGAGAGGTGCAAACCGGCGGAGAGCACGGAGAATAGTGTACTGTTCGTGCTTGAAGATGAGATGTATTACGACGGGGAATTTGATGATGACAAACGGGTGCGAGTCCTGTTACGCGGTGGAGACCTCATCGTCGGGCCCAAGGGTTCATACTACCGTACCATGCTGACGCCTACAGTAAGGCAGCGAGCAGCAACAGTTGGAGAAAAAAATTGAAAATTTAATTTTAAAAAAATTAAAGAAAAAAGCTTAATAATTTTCTATGTCAATACAATTACTTTAAAATAATTAAATTAAAGAAAATTCATCGGACTCTGATTCAGTGCCATTTTTTAGGACTCTTTCGAGGAGATTTACTATCTGCACAAACATTTGGCCCTCTGGTACACAAAGCGGGACAGCCATGACCGTGGGGGCAATATGGCGAAAGCACCGCGCTGTTTCCCATTGATGTGCAAAGGGCATTCCGCATGCTCCGACACGGGGCTGGTAGAATTTCGAATTAAATTTTTTATATTTCGAATTTTATTTTAAAAATTATTTAATAAAATTGATTCAATTATTGATAAGCAATTAGTTCAGAATTTTGACATTAATACGCAAAAAAAGGGTAGTATCCCAACAATTAGGGAGGGGTTGGGGGGGGGGAATGTTTGTCCGTCTTTGCGGTTCGCTCCAATTCGTCCGCATTAAGCAAATTTTTGTACGGCTCTGTAACGGAACAACCGTGGCGTTACACGTCTCGCTCCGCGACACAGTCGAGGGCCTGAAAGCCGCGATCCAGGATAAGGAGGGCATTCCGCCGGATCAGCATCGACTAATCTTCGCCGGAAAGCAGCTCGAAGACGGTCACGCTTTGACCGACTACAACATCCAGAAGGAATCCACTCTCCATCTTGTTCTTTGTCTCATGGGCGGTGCTAGGACACGACTGACACCGCGAATGGCGACGTATAAGGTGCCACGAAAAACGCCACCACAGGAAGAATGCAGACATCTACCTGAAGTTGTGTACGACGCCGCACTACGGCAGCCGCACGACTACAAACGGGGGTACTCCGGGGCAACCAGTGAGATTGAAAAAATCCTGGAAGGTAGTCAAGGGTTAAAGGGCACAATTAAAATTTTTTCACATAGGACCCTTGTCAGTTGATTGTCCCGGCTGTGGTGAAGTCTTCCAACATTATTTGGTCAAATTTAAAAAATACAGCGGAAAAATGTTTGGAATGGAAGGCGCCTTGTGGATTGGGGTTGAGGATATAAAAACCACCGAAACATTGGCGGACTATTTGAATTCGAAGACGGCCCAAAGCCAGCAGCTACTCATCGAAGCACAGGATATTCTGTCCGACCCTGCGGCAATGATTGCAGAAGTCGTTGACATAGCCGCCGGCTCGGACCCAGAAATGGAAATTGGKGAAGAGGTCGTTAGCTGGAAAAAATGGCGTTTAATTTTTTTCCAATAGGCAATTACGACGCATGGACAGAAAAAAATGAGAAGGAGCCGGGGAGGCAAAAAAAAACAACTACGGAAAGAAGCTGCCATTCGGGCAGCAGAAGAACAGACAGAAACCACAAGCGTTAATACGTCCGTTTACCTCAAAACCGCATCGCATTTTCAAAGAATGACTCAAAAATACATTCTACGAAGGCAAAGAAAACACGGTAACATAGAAAATCCTTCTCGCATTTACCCCCCTCCCCCCATTAAACCGAAGCTGCTAATCCGGGCACAAGCGGCACTTCACCGGCTGCTAATCCAGGTACCAGCGGCACTTCACCGGCAGCTAATCCAGGTACCAGCGGCACTTCACCGGCAGCTAATCCAGGTTCCAGCGGGACTTCACCGGCTGCTAATCCAGGTACCAGCGGCACTTCACCGGCAGCTAATCCGGGTACAAGCGGCACTTCACCGGATGATGAGGGGCAGTTGGTGATTGAGACTGGGGCGGAATAAAGACAATAATTTGTACTTTTGTTGATATTACGGTAAAAAATTGGGTATTGGATTTGAGGATTAGGGTGGAAGCAAAAAAAAAAAACTTTAATTAAGTTACGACTGGTGTTACGCTCTTGTGAATCCAAATGGTGGTAGTGTAAATGGGTGGTGCGCGTTCACCCGCGTACATTACACCCATGGGCGCTGTAATCCGGCGTCTCTTGCCGCTTGACGGAATTTGCAAAAATGTGACACTAGCCCTAACTTAATTATAGCTTGAGGGTTTAAAGCCAAACACCAAATCTGTTGGAGTGGTCATACCTATTGAATTCTCAGTGCTAAACCTATTGAGGACTTTGATCCTACCGACCTAACCCAAACCTATGGAATGGCTTAACTCTGCGATCATGACAACCAGCACAATTCCGATTCTTTCCCTCCCAAGCCAGTCCAAATGTCACAACAGAACAACACAAATTTATTCAACAGCCTCACGGTAAATAAAGGTCAGACACGCAATTAAACAAACAAAAAAAACTAGGATTCATTCCAAAATTCTCCTTCTAAGTTGAATTTGAAGTCCGGCCCAAAGTTTACTCGAACGGTGTCCTCCGGCCCGAAAAGTGAAATTGTCGGGTAAAGATCACAATGATTAACAAACAGGCCGGACGCATCTAAATCTTATGCGTATTAAAAAATTTTAAATCAATCGGACCTAGTTTCTCTCCGTTCTTCGTCAAAATGACCTCCCTCGTTTGCCATTTGATACCGTACCCAACGACATCTCCTTTTCCATAGCGAAACTTTTCACCAAAAGTTTGGACACCTCCAAACTTTTTTTGTGTGTCCCCAAATCACACCATAATTATCCCAGGAAACGCTCCGGGGATAATTGCCGACGCATTCCGCTATTTTCACTTGTCCAGCTGCCAGACCGATGTTTAAACATCCCCTCAATATAACGATTTCAACTTCAAAATACACAATGCCGGTGTTTGGAAGACACTTTTTTGCACGTGCGGTTCGATAGTCTGTATAAAACAAAAATAAAATCGAGGATGATTACAGCATACCGTCGGTTTTTCCGAAGTTTTTGACCAAAAAAAATGGCTCTGCTATGCCGAGTTCCGGGTGGCAAGTTGTATGGTCCATACGATTAAACTGCAGTCGGGGCACAAAGAACTAAAAAAATACTATTTTATTGACAATTTTTATTGAATTACCCTAAATGCTTGGGCGGCAAATTCATTCTGCCGCTTAGCCAATTTATCCATACGTGTCTCTAAACTCTCTGTTGCTGGTGGGCCTTCAAAGTCCGTGTCTTCCTGAGTTTCTAAAACAGCATTTATTATTTTTTGAAAGCCCAAACAAGTATACCTGTTTTTATGAAATTGGACATCTTCGGGAGGACGACTGAAAAACAGAGGCAAACTTTACGCCATTATATGGCGAATACTTTGCCGCTGGGCACGTTTTTTCACTCCAAATTTATCAGCCCATTCGATGGCCTTGCCCGAGGGCTTTTGAATGGGCTGAGAATTGTACGTTAAATCCATTCAACTTGTAATAAAATTGGGTCGGGATTGTGACTATGTTGGCGTGTAACGGTAAATCCGCCATTATCCTCGTAGCCCCACCCTTTGCACCCATATCTAAACCATTCACACTTCCACCATGTCTTGAATTTTGTGGACTTATGTTTATAATATCGATAACCATCGGAAAATTTCCCCTTTACATCTTTTATTGCGTTTAATTTTGACATTTTTTTTATTTTGCATATTACCCCCCCCCCTAAAACGCATGCCCTATATACTTTTAGGTGAACTTTCACCCGATTTCACCCTTTTCACCTATTTAAATTTTAATTTTTTCACCTATTCGGGGGGTATCCCTAACGTTAAACTCGTCATGTACCCCTTCGCGGGGGAGAGTAGGAAGAACCGCCGGTCTTGACAGACCATTCGGGCTTGTAGGACGCCCTCCAGAATCCCGGACCTTGTCTGCCAGTTCGGCTATCCCGAGATCGGTTTGCGTATAGGCGTTTCGATATGCACCCCCAATTTCTTTTCTGTATTTTTTAGCTTCTTCAAGCGCAACTTTGGCGGAATTTGCTAATTCTCTGCACATTATCAAATCTTTTCGATCTAGGCATTTTTCCATTTCTCTTTTTGCCGTTTCTATTTTGCTCGCCTCGTCGTATATTTTGTCTGCCAAACGATGAATTTTTCGTACACCTTCAGCCAATCTCTCAAACCATAATTTATTTTCTTCGGTAGGGTTTTTGTCCATATTTTTCCTGGCATCTTTTCTGGCGTTATGAGCCATTGTTGCAAAATCCCGGGATTCCCGAACCAGTCTCCCGACATCGGTATAGGCCCGTTCGATGGCACGACGAGCCGAATTTAGTTGTTCTTTTTCCTCTTTTGAAAGTTCACAACTTTTCGTGCCCAACACAAAAAGTCCGAATATTAATATCTTTATCATTTTTTATTTTTTTATTTTGGTTTGGGTTTGGGTTTTCTTTTATAGTTTATTTTTGGTTTCCAAAAAGGCTAGAACCTTTGTTTGGATCTTATTTGATAGCTCCAAAATGGTAGCATGAACACATCCTGCTTCTAAATGAAACTTTGTCATTTCCTGGAGAGCTCTTGTCGCCTTCTCCATCAATTCTTCCGCCCGGCCCAGCATCACACACTTATCAATCTCTCGCCAAGCGGATTCGATTTTTTCGTTTTCTTCTTTGACTTTATCATAAACGCCATAAAGGCTCCAAAGGGAATCGGAAAGTTTTAAATACAACTCCTTTGCCAGCTCTGGCGAATTTGGCGCTTTAAGCTTTACATTTATGGCACTGTTCAAAGCTCCACGTGCCGATGTTCTATATTCCTCGGCGCTCGTTGCCAATGCGACGGCTTCCCGCCACATATTCCCCGTCTCCTTTCTCGCTGATTCGATCAACATATTGTCTTAAAAAATATTAGTTTTTTCTTTTTTTGCCATTTCTTTTATAGTTTCTGAGAAATCCCATTGATAAAAACGATTTAACAAAAGACAGAAAAAATATAATAAAATTTATCGTTCAAACTTCAAATATGACATGATGGATTCAAATAAACATATCCTTTTTTAATTCCCTTATTTTTCAAAATTTTCCATAAGATGTCCCCGCAGCCTGTAGCCCATTCGCTTTCTGCAGTAGGGTCCGGTCGAATAAGTTGAATTATTAAAAGCGCATGTCCCCATTCGCAACAACAATAATCGAATACAAACTCTATCCCTACGCTTGTCAATGCTATAAGCTTAGGGCCATAAAGAGGGGGTCGCTTATAGACGGCAGGAAATGCTTCAATAGCATATGCGCAGGCGTTGCTTGCTGCTTTATGTCCCCATTTCGAATAGGCGGCACAAACGAGAAAGGTCGCACGTGGGAGCTTACTAACGGGCAAACAGTTGATAATTTCAAAGTGAAGCTCGGCGGGCAATCGCATTTGTTATTCTCGCTAATTAAAAACAAAAAAAAGTTTAATTTATAAAAAATATTCGTTTTACAACAATTAAATAAAAATAGCACACCAACAAAAAAAAGTTTATTCTTGAAATTCATAAAATATTAACATCCGCCAAAAAATAAAAAACATTCTTTTTCCCGGCGTATTCTTTAACCCGTGCCCCAATTTTCATCGACAGCACAGATCCCACGACCGTCTCAACATCCTCCTTAAATTTAATATTTTTTTTGCATAAAACTCAATATTACCAAGCAAATCTTTGTTTTCCGGCTCGTGCCCCTTTCAAAAAAAGCCACGTTTTCCAAGATCCCGGTCTCATCGGATATGCTCAGCTTCAAATATCCAACTTGTTCCTTCTCCTCGGGGCACTGACACTTTCCGCGCTTGCAGAACACGCAAGCCTAAAATTATAATATTTCATTTAATTATTTTAAAAAATTTACCATATATTCCGCATACTCCGCCTTCTCAATCTTCGCGTCCAACAAAAAATAGGTGTTCATCCCTTCCTCGATTATGGCAAATTTAATCTCCGCAATTTTTGACATTTTTTTTCTTTATCTTAATCTTTTTTAAAACGAACAAATCTGTTAAATATTGTGAACACAACATAAAAAAAAACATTGAAGCAAAATTAACGATTATTTATTTAAATTTTAAAAATCAATAAATTCTTCTAACAAATAATAAACGCCTTTTCTCCCTCTTCCCACGACAATCTTCGCCAAAACCACAGCGCCCACACACCCTTCCGCGTTAGTCTGAAAAAAACAATTCTTAGGTATCAACTTTTTTTCCCTACCCATTTAAGCCCAAGCTTTTCTAGCTTTTTACTGCCAAAAAGGACCACATTTTCTAAAACTCCAGTTCCGTCGGCAATTTTCAATTGCAAACACAAATAATTCTCTTTATCCTCAGGACATTTGCAACGGTTCTTTCGACAAAATAAACACCCCTAAAAATATCACCTTAAACAAATAGCCGACAAATGTTTACCAGATATTCGATGTATTGAAGTTTTTCAATTTTTGCATGCACCAAAAAATATTCTTCATTTCCTTCCTCTATTTTAGCATTTTTAATCTCAGCAATTGTTGTCATTTTGCTGGAAAAAATTTATAAATTGTTTTTTTTGATCATAACCTAATAGAAAAATAGAAAAACAACAACTTTTTTTTAAAAATATTGACTAAGCGTAATAAAAAATTCTTTATTCAACACTTTGAAAAATTTTTTCTAAATTGTTTTGGAAACGAAAAATAATCTGTTAAATCTTCCTTCGAGAGCGCTCGGCAGCAAAGTTCAACCAGTGTTGGCACTTTGCGGAAATATAGTTTCCAAGAGTTCACAATTTCGCTAAAATAAATAATAAAAAACTAAATTGAATATTTTACAACCTGTCACATATAATGAAAAACTCCCAAAGAATTACTTCCGCCGGGGATATTAGCGCATCTTTTTCTCTTATCGCCGCCCGTATTTTAAAAACCGGAACTCTAATCCGAAAAAGAGAGCTACTATAGAAGAGATTGCTGGTTTGGCAAAACCCCTCGCGAAAAAAAAAAATGTTGTATCGCATATACCCGTAGAATTCGACCTGGACAATGCCGTGTAGAAAAAGCGTATACCTGCCCATTCTATGTTTCCGCTCTCCGCAACATAGCCGAACATTTTTTTCAACCATGACAAATGAAAATATTGTTAGCTGTCCATTTGAAGTAACCCATTCGGCATAGGGATGGCTGTAGTCTTTATGTATCAACACTTTATAGTCTTCACCTTTTACCARCATTTTCTCGGCTTCCTCTCTTGTTTTGTTCCAGAAAAAAACTTCGTTTTCCAACCCATTTTCAAAATAGTTTTGGTAATAGTAAAGCATGTTGTATTCCTTTAAAAAATTACAAAAAATTAAAAAAAATTAACGATAAGAATGGTTAAAAAAAAGCCAATGCGCAGAAATATTCTACAAAACAAGTAATTTTATTCAATAATAACCAAAAGGCAACACGTTAAACTTCTCATCAATAATTCCCTTCTTTTGTATTGGCGCATAGTTTTTAGTGACCGGATGTGATTTAACTTTTCCATCCCGTTTGGGCCTAAATTTCGAAATGGGCTAATGTTATGCATTTATTCTTACCCAAATTTATCTGGATATTCAAAGGGAATCTTCTCTCCTTCTTTGTAATTCAAAACCATATCTTTAAAGTCCTCATATGTTAATTGATTGTTCCTATCCAAAGTCATTCCGCGTATTTTTGTTTTATGCCAATTTTCGCCATCTGCCTTTTTTTTGAGCTTTAACGCATATTGTTTTGGTCCCGCTGAAACGTACTCCAAAATGTCACTATCTTCATACTCACGAGTCATTTCACTTAAAAAAAGGGTTCACATGATCTTTCAATAAAGAAGTTAATTACCCCAAAAATTTTCCCTCATTAAGAGGGCAAACCCCTCTCGGGTGAGAGAAGATCAACGAATCAGTATCACAATAAAGTAATTTGCATCCATCTTTCCTATAAACGCTTTCCATATACTCATATAACTTAATTCTCGCCGCACTCGTCGTCCTAGAGTTGACTAAATAATTTTTATAATTATTTTAAAACTAACCACAGTGATAAAATAATATTCGAAACACTGTGCTCTTTTATGAACTCTTCTTTCTTGCTATACATCACACGCATCAAACCACTGTCTAGCAATATAGGCTTTGTGAACTCTATTGTCTCATCCCTTGCAATTTCTTCCCATCTTTTCAAACTGCTAATAATCTCGGTCATAGTAAGGGAATTGCGCATCGAGAACTTTCCCCATAACGAATTAAGGCCCTGATTAATAATGTAATTAATTTTGAACTCGGTTTTTTTCTTACTAATTTTGCGATTAATCGTAGTCCTGGATTTTTCTTAATATTTTCATCATCCAAACAGATGTCGTATTTTGCCTTATACATGCCGATGAAAGCTTGTTTTTCTTCCTCAGTCTTAACATTTGCCGGCCACCCAGATGCCTCTACTTTTATTTTTAAAAACATCCTCACATATCCTTTGAACAACTGAGAGTCAAACTGTTCAAAATGATACGCGCGATAAAATCTTATCACACGATAGCCCAACTCCAACGCCTTTTTCAATTCTATTGTTGTGAATGTCCCTAATAAGGCTCTGCGTTCTGATCGATGGTCGCATTTTATGACATCCGCTGCCAGTACAAAATCTTTTTTTGCCCTTCTCGCGCAAATCCCGCAATTTGGAAAAATTAACATGTCGTCAATATGTGCGGATAAAAGAGGGTAAAGCAAATTCTTTGGCGGAATGACTTTTACTTTTAACAGACCATCATAGGGCACGTCGTCGGGCTGTGTCCTTAAGTTTTTTCAAAATTATGTGATGATGAAAAAAATAAATTTCTTACCACAAAACGTTGTAATTTCTACTCTTAATAATTTTTGGAATTCCGACAGGGTAGGGGGTATCATAATTCACAAAAGGGTAAAGCGAAATTATATCGAACATTGCAATTTCCAATTTTTCCGATGCTGCAGCGAACAAACAAAAGGGCATCGTCCTCCCTCCCGAATACGCATCACGCGGGTTGATTAACCTAAATAAAAAAAACTAGTTTAAAGGATAATCTTTTTTTTTACCCTTTATCCGATAGATTATCAAAAAAACGTTTCATTTTTCTATTTCTTTTTAATTCGGTCTTCACTTCACACTCCTAAAAACAATTTGAATTTAAATAAACTTAAATCTATATCCAGGCATAAAACATATGTCTAGGTTAACTGTTTCTTAAGCAATCGGGGAAAAAAATGTTTAAGAACACTTACCCAAATTTCTTCCACAACAAAATTTTTGCATATTTCTCTTAAATGTTCCATTCGAATTTTCGTTCTTCTGTAATTTTCCTCCATCGATTTACCATTAGGTCCGATCGTCCATGGCTTATAGCACTGAGGGTGTCCGTGAAATGCGCAACCCTAAACAGCTATTTACATAGCGTTATCGTGGCCAATCGCTACCTGAAACTCGATGATTTTTTTCTGCTCGCCAATGACGCAATCCACTTTGTATCCTCCAAATGCGACCTCTCCGCCGTTGCACGCGTGCCGAACTTTGACTCCGTCGCGATATGCCAACCACTCGAAATATTTCACTGCTATTTTACTTTGATTTTCCGCCCTTTCAAATCCTCCCTCTGGAATGATTGGGATATGTCTCTCCTTCAAAAATTTCGCCCGGAAAATTTTCATAACAACACCCGCAATTGTCACACTGTCCTTAATCACATCCATATCCTTTGTGATGCCCAAAAATAGCTTCCGAAACTTCAAAATCGATGCCATTAAAATCTCTACATCGTTCTCGCAGTATAATTTAAGCTGATCACCTTAAAGAATTTTTTCATTGATTTATTTCGTGAAAGTTTTACCTAATTCAAACTCTGTTTTGTTATTTTCATTGTACCATCTTTTAAAGTTTTGGTATTCCGCTTCTTTCATCGTCCCTGGACAGTAATCCTCAATAGGTGGCAACGTGGCCCGCTTTATCCCAAAGTTATCGTTTTTATTGTATTTATGGGGAAAATACAATTTTGCTGGAATCGCCAGTTCCAATGTCTTTGGCAGCTCAGCCAACCTATTTTGACTAAGCATCCAAAAATCACGAAAAGACACATTGCCCGCCTTGATTTGGTAGATTTTCAAATCCGCCATTAACAATTCTGTTTTAATTCCCCTATTCGTCAATTCTTTCAGCACAAAATGGGAATCGTAACGACCTAAATTTTTTTCAAGCTCCTCAAAAGATAAAACTAGGTTTACCTGCATAATGGCCAAAGGCAATTGTTTCATAGCTTTTAAAGCTCATTATCCATTCCACAAATTCACCCAAAGGGTCAATTCCTCCGGCAACCGACCATGTGATCGTCCTTTGACCTTGGGCACAGATTGCACATTCCTTATTTTCTCCAACACAAATAGTGCACGTCATGGCTGCGGAAACTAAATTTGGCATGTGCTCTCCGTTTTGAACGGTCGTTTCCAAATCATATGCCACGATGCGGTATTGCGGGAGTAGGGGCCGAATTTTAATCTTTTTAATAAAACAGTCCCTTCCAATGTGGAACACCTTACATCTTTTACAAAATTTTTCGCCTAAAAAAAACTTTTTCCTCCGCTATCTTTTATTTAATACTCTTACCGCACGAGTGTTTAAAGCGCGTTTGATATGTTTCGGCGCATTTAACGCATTTATGCAGCATCTTACACACGCTCTTTTGGTGTGCTTTAAAACATTCCCCATTGTAAAAACTTCTATTACAATCCTTGCAAAAGTGTTCAGCTCCTTGGTCCTTGCAGGGGAAGCCGAATCCCATCCGACAGCACTTTTTACAGCGCTCCTTACAGTCCAATCGGTGTCGTTCGGGGCGGTCATATGTTGCCTCGCAACTTGTACAAAAGTTTCGTACATTAAAAAATTTGGTCACAGATTTTATTCCATCCCAATGATTACCGTTCAAAAATAAACAGACTTCATATTTGCGAACATCTTGACCTTTAAAAACCGGCTTAAGTCCGGTTCTCTAAAAATAGTCTTAAAAGAAAAGAACAAAATTTCCCCCCCCCCACCTTATCGAAGGCCACAATGCGAAACATGCCCGGATTTTCCTTGTCCCAATATTCTTGAATAACACCGAGATGTCCGATTCCGTAGTGTTTTGATTTCCCGTCAATTCCCAGCTTCCCCATCAAATCGAACGCCAGTTCCCGCTGCTTTGTCTCTGTTTGCATTAAGTATCGGAATTTCTTACGAGTAATCTCCGTATCCACTATTTGGTAATTTCGCGAAAGCTCCAGTGCGTAAAAAAGACCTCAAATTTTAATTCTCTATTTTTCTTATTTTTTTACTCACTATATTTCCCTTTTGGCGCCGAAAGACGACCTAATTCATTGACATTGGCAAAAGCGTTGTGAAACATTATAAACTGAAATTTTAAGTAACTAAAAAGCGGATTAGTTCGTCAGATAATGAAAAAAGTTTAAAAAACATTGGGGTTTTTTTTTTGTGGAAAAATGATACATTAACAATTATTTTATTCAAATTTATTCAAAAAATCTACGAGGTGCTAGGCCGATCGCCTGAAAAAAAACAAGATTGTTAAAATTGTTCGGTTTTATCTACCTTCGGGAAAGGAATACGTGGTGATTATTATCGAAATCCTTTCGTCCAATAATTTGACCTCCGCGTATGATTGTTGCAGGTGCATAAAAGCGTTAAAAACTGTGTCTGGAGTATTTTGATATAGAGGCCGGCCAGGAATTACAATTGGATCATACAGTGCGCCACAATACAAGTTGATAGATATTTTTTCTATCTTCCACCCGGGTTCTTTTTTATTGCAAGCATCGCCCATTAATTTTTTTATAATATTTTTAAAATTTTTTTCAGCATTCTCATTTTCCAAATTTTTAAAATAAAAAGTAGACACGTGTTCTTTTATCCCGAACTTCTTATTTTCATTTACGTGACTCTCCACTTCTTCAAAATGTTTTTCGATATCGGGGGATTTTTTGAAAAAATTGCGAGTGTTTCTCGCTCGTCTTTTCTCGTCGGGGATTTGAAGAAATTTTTTGGGCGGCATTCTAAATTTTCTAAAAGAGCTGAAAAAAATGCGTAAAAATATTTAGGCCTTTAATACCTAATCAAGAAAAAAATTAAAAAACAACAAAAATTTTTATTCACTAATAATATTGGGGTGGGGACTCAGTTTCTTCCTCATACTGCACATTTTCCTCGGACAAAATTGCGCAAAGGGCGAAAAAAATCAGGAAAACGAAGACAAAAGTGAAGAGCAAAACGGCAAAGGAAAATCCAGCAATAAAAATTAAAAAGTCGGACATTTTTCTAAAAAAAAGGTTAACGAACAAGAATTTTTTTGTTAAATATTTTGGGCATTAAACCTGAACAATTAATAAACTTAAACTAAAAAAATTTTAATTCATTTTCTGCGACAGAAACATAAAACGGTTGAAACAAAGCAGATAAAACAAAAAACGTACAACCCTCCCAAAAGTATTGCTCCCTCTATCTGTTCATAGTGTTCGTTAGCCACGAGTTCGTGGTCGTTTAGATACATTTTTTTGTCTAAAAAATCCCTAAATTTGTTTATAAAATCAAAATTCAATAAATCGGTTAAAAAGACCCGAACCCCCCCAAAAAAAAACTCTCAACAACAAAATTTTCTATGCCAAAAATAATCGTTCCAGTAAAAAGATGTCATTTGTTCTCCGTCAGATCGTTCGAATATATCTTTCTCTCATCCCCTTGGCCCTCTCTGTTGGCGCGGGTCCAACGGGCGGCCATGCCATGGCCTGGCCGGCCAGCGTACTCGAATCTGACAAAAAACAATTGAACCCCGTTAAAAGAGCAAAAAAAATAATTACCCGGTTGAGCGCAACGCGACGATCTTGATCTCTCGGATTTTGGGCGAGAAATTGCGGGTTCGGAGGTGGTATGTGAACCGGAGGAAACTGAAAAAACACGCGAAAGGTTAGGACCAGCGGTGATTTGTTAGCAAAAAAAAACTCCCTACCGGATGGGGCGGCCCGAAGAACTGTTGCCCGGCGTGAGGCGGAGGTGCCGCTTGAAATTGGTGTGCCTGAAAAAATAAGATCAGGAAATTATTACAGAATTTGGTTTTTTCGAACAAAAAAAACTACCGGAAAATGTGGTGGCGGTGGAATGAAAAGGTGTTGGAACTGAAAATCTCAAAAATGTTAAAACTAGATTGGGGATTCGGACAAAACTACCGCGCGCGGAGGAAAATGCATTGGAATTCTGAATTGTTGTGCCGGATGGGGCGGCCCAAAAAACTGTTGCCCAGCGTGAGGCGGGTGCAGCATTTGAAATTGATGTGCCTGAAAAAAAAAAAGCTCGGAAAATTAGTGCGGGGTTTCGGACAAATAACAACCGGAAAATTTGGGTGTGGTGGCACGTGCATGTGGTGAGCCTAAAATGTCTAGAAAGTGTGAACTGGATTTTATGGGGGGCTGTCAAATTACCGCGGGTTGGGGAAACGGTGGTTCCATATGCCCGTGGGCCATCGCAAAGACGTTCTAAAATAAAACGCCGGAAATTATTCTGCAACAGGGAAAAATGATAAACTACCGGCTGTTGTGGCTGCTCGGGACCGATTTCCTCCTCATCAAATCCCTCGTCGTTGTCTTGTTCTTCTTCGAGGCCGGGTGGAGCGGGTTCGTTCCCTGGAAATTTCAAAATTCTGATGTTATTGATTTTTTTGAGTCCAACCATAATTGTTTGGGGGCGGTGGCGCTATTTCTTGGCCTATTACTGGTATAGGCAACTGGACTTCAGGAACTGGGGCGTGGTTTTTGCGCGGTGAGTCGGGCGGCGTCGGTATGTGCTTTGGGCGATTTTGCATCACCCACTCGCTGACAAGGGAAAACAAATTAGTTATGCTTGGTTAGAGGGTCTTACTTAAAAGCCGCTAAAATTATGGGATCATACGGCACTTGGGTATTGAAGCTTGTAAGATTATCGAAAAAAAGCGGGCCGTAGCCCTTGGCAAAGTTAAAGGACATACTTTGACTGAAAAAAGGTACGAATTTAGGCGGGGGGGGGGGACATAATAGAGAGAAATGTTTAAATTACTGAGGGGGATTAAGCGTATAAAAATAAAATGCTTTTTTTATATCAGCGGCAATTGGGTGCAGTAAGGACGAATTGAAAATAGTAAAAAAAAGTTTGGGTGCTTGCCTGATCCGTCCGGTATGGATGCTGTGCCGTTTTACCCCGCCCATTCCTTTGTGCCAAAACGGTCCTAAAATATGAAGGAACGGAGAAAACGAACTCAAATGATTGATTTGACGGGTGACAGGTTGCAGCGTAAAAAAACGCTGCAAAAAAAACGATTTGCCCGTCGGAGGCACGATGTGCCCTCCTCCGCGGACTTCCTCCCGTTTAATTTGGGGTACGCCGCCAAAATATTGCAAGAGCAAACTTAAATAATGAGCATTTGCTTTCTATTCGTCGCGTGTGTGATTGACAGGTCCCGGCCATAAAAAATGACCTTGGCACGGAGTGTGAAATCATTCGACGGATTGTGAAATGATTGCGCAACAGTTTATTGAGTGGGATAGGGTGACAACCGCGTATTGGTTTTTTACGTCCAAATGAAATGAGATGATTAGTGGGGTTTTATTGTGCAAAACGTTTTTTGAATTTTGAATTCTGTTTTTTTTCTTTTCTCCATACTCTCTGGCCGGTCTTTAGAGTTTTTTTTTTTGTGTCTGGATTTGGAACCATTCTGCTGCCAATTTTGGGTAGATTTGTTAGACCCATTTTTTTGGAACCATTTTGGAGATTTTTTAGACCCTTTTGGAACCATTTTGGGATCTGTTTTTTTTTTGCACCCATTTTTTTTGGCACCATTTGGGGCCGAAAATTGGGTGCACCACTGCTCACATGTCTCTCCTGGGCCAAAAAATATCAAAAAAATGCTTTTTTATTCTGACTAGCGCTTATTTATTTATACAAATTAATGGAAAAGACAAATACATAAAAAAACTGAATCAATAAAGAAGACTTAGCAACAAATTTGCAAAATCATAAATGTTTTGGAAAAAGTTGCACATTGCACTTATTACAAAAAACAACAAGATTTATAAAATATTCAATAACAGTTAAATTTACAACTTAACATTGAATTTAAATAAAACATTAGGGTTTGAGACACAAATAGCTGTCCACAGCAACCAAAACCTTTATAAAAAATATAATATATTTTCAATTTATCAAAATTGCGTTGGGATAATAATTGTAGAGCTTGAAACGGTAAAAGCTTAGATATTATTAACAAATTTCCCGCTTATTTTATAAATTGGGAATGATTAAAACAAATAACTATTTAACTAAAAAGAGAAATAATTAAACAATGATGAAGAAAATTGTACTAAAATAAAAACATTTTATTAAATTAGAAATTTGTAAATTTTTCTCTCCCATTTAGTTTTAAAGAAACTACAATGATTGATTTTTAATATTAATTGAACTTTATTAAATTTAAAATAACTAAACAAATCAAAGAAATAAGACAAAAAAAGTACTTTTGTCTGTAAATAGAATTAAAAAGATACACAGTTTTAAATTACCTAAATAATTCAAAAGGGTGTACAAAATGGTTGCAAATTAAAATATTTATTAAATAAAAACAAAAGTAGAAAATTTAATCAATTGGTTTTCCTACCTTATTAGCATTTAAAACCTGAGTTAACGCTATGCAAAAAGAAATAACCATTAATTCAGTTTATTTTAATATAGGTTTTACTCCATAAAGCCCTAGAATAAAGATAAATTAATTAAATTAGAAGATAAGGAATGAAGTTAGAAATATAAACTCTAAAAATTAATTAAATTCGAAGATAAGGAATGAATTAATTGTTAAAAAATAAAAGAGCTTTAACATAAAACTAAATTAAACATAAATTAAATATTATTCCAATCAAATCACGATTAAAATTTAATTATTTCCTAACACGCCCAAAAATAGCCTTTTTGCGTTCATTAGCTTTTTGGTCAAGTTTAAAATAGCATATTTTGGGATTCCTGTTTATTTTTTTATAAACGGACCCGGGTTTTGAGCATATTTTTGGCTTTTTAGAAAAAAATACACCCCTAAAGATTATTTTTGGATGTTTTTGAAAACTTAAAATATACATTGATTAATTATTTTATAAAAAGGCTTGAAAATTGAATTTTTGCATAAAAAATAAGTGAAAAAAGCGGCTTTGAATTGGCTGGCTTGGCTGAGATAGCCAAAATTTTCTGCATATTTTTGCCTTTTTTGGGTGCATATACTTCATGGCGTGACCAAAGTTTGTTTCAAGAAAAAAGTCATTATAATTTAATGTTACAAAAGTAAGACCATTTGAATATAAATAATTAAAAGGATTTTTTCATTTCGCCCATGTCATCTGTACGTTTGGCGAACAAAAATGAATGAATTTCGAACCCAGCCGATTTTAAATTCAGGAAAAAGGAATGAAATTCTTTACTACTATATTAAATATTTTTGCGGCAATTTCAAATACTATATCCGCGCTAAAGGTCATTAATATTGAAACAAAAATTTTAAATATGACTCAAACTTTAGTAAAATCTAATAATACATAATAACATTTAAATTAAATCAAATACCGCATGAATTAAATATACGCTTCTACTTTACACAAAAATATCATTGGTTTAAATAAATACACTAAATTAAGGAAAAATAAATAAAAGACAGCGCTAACAGAAAATGAAAACATAAGACTTAATCGCAATTAGAAAAAAATCAATGAAATTGTAAAAAATACTAAATAATATTAGCTTAGATAGCATAAATTCGGCATGGCTATCATTAAATGAATTGTAAATTTCTAACTATCAGCCTCTTAAGTCCGGTACAATCTCAACTTTCCATAGCGCAAACAGTGCTGTACAAGATAAATTCACAAGATGCTTCCCGTTGCATGAAGCCATACTTAAAAAAACAAAAGCAAACAAAAATTAAAATGTTAAAAATAAAACTTGAGTTTTAATTTACAATTTCTAAAAAATATTAATGAAAAACAACACTAAGTAAATTGATAGCATCAAATTTTATTATAAAGAGTTTTTCATCAATTCAGTAAATTCTGAAAAACTGTGTTATCGATAAGTGAAAAAAACTAAAAATTTAAACTTCAAACCCCGCGAAGAAAATAAAATATAAAAAGTTATTCTTTAAACCCAAGTTTGTCCATGTTCTTTGTAATCGTCATTCGAATATAATAAACGATCATAATAAAAAAAAAATATATATAAATTCTTTAATATAGCAATTAAATATTGTAAATGAATCCGTTGAACAAAAAGTATTGCAAAAAAAAAACTAAATTAATTATTGTTTTCATGTAGATACCAAACAATTAAACTCGACGCGAAAGACGCCAGCGTGATGAAACTATGAGTTTATATGGTTCTACATAATTAACGAACTGAAACAAGCAGCTTGATAAAGTTAAGCTAAATTTTTTAAATTAGTCGATAAATATTTAAAAAACAAGTGTTATAATTTTGATACAAAACCGAAAAATGATCTGAAATCATTGGTCTGCATTTGGAAAAGCTTGGCTAAGTGACAAAGAAATTATAGGTCCTCGGGCCTTCGGCCATTAGGTTTAAATAACAATACATTATTTATAAAATTAAAAAACTAAAAACCATTGAAAAGGAATTATTATGAATATGTATTCTGAACATCGAGTACTAATAAAAATATGCTTCTGCTTAAATACATATTATGAAGAATAGGCATTTGAATTAATCCAAACTGTATTTGTTGGAAATAAAATTTTGCAAAGCTTTAATACATTCAAATTTATTAAACATAATATAAAAGATTTAAAAAAGGACCAACAATGCTTAATTTGATAATAAACAAAAAATTACGTAAAAAAAGTTTATACAGTACTAATTAATGTTGTATTGGAAAGTTTGTAGCAAAATAAAAAAAATAAGCTGGAAAGTATTAAAAACAAATAACCGATTGTCCATTAAATAAAACTAAAAGAAAAAATCTTTAATTATTTGAAATTTTTCACAAAATTTGTTTTACATTGCCATGTTACTTGCTACTAAGCGAAGAATGCGGCGTGTTTTTGAATATATATGCTTCTAAAGATTGCCTTTTTGGTGAGAATTTGCTTTAAAAGTGTTCATATGGCGCAGTGGTTAAATTTTGTGTCGAATCATTGTTATCGGAGTTCTACTCCCCGAGTAAAGATCCATTTTATTCTTTAATTTTACAATTACTCTTTTTCCTGAATCTTAGTCGGAAAACAAAAATAGTCTCATGAAACGAAATAAAATGCTTTTTTTTGCAAATTTTAGGCACATTTTCCGAATTGAATTCACTAAAACTTTCATTTTTTCCCGGCAGCGCTGTCGGACCATTCCTCTTCATAAAAAGCTCCAAAAAAAATTAACCCCATCTAATAATTTTTTGTTACTTTTTTGAACTTTTTATTTTTTGAAGAAATAGTGTGCTAAAAAGAGAGAGTCAGACGGTGAGAGTATTGGCGACGCCTTGCTGCATTCGAACTGCGAATAAATTGTAAGTTGTGTTCAATTGTTTCTGATTGTTCCAGACAGCGAACAACAAATTCGGCACAACCACAAAAACTTTGGATTTTGTAAATTGGTGGAAGCTTGGCGCTACCACTACCGTCCATCCCTAGCAAGATCGCTTGAAGCATTTGCTAGAAGAAATAGCGCTGCTGTTTTGCTGTCCAGGCGACACAAAACAGTTCAACCACGCGCAACCCACTGGTTAGTAAGCTAGGTGCTGCTAACAAAGTGGTGAACGACAGAAAACGAGTATTCCCCAGGAGGGAAGAAAGTCCACTTGGTGTGGTTCATTCTACAAAATCGGAGTCGGATTTGAATCGCGATGACAGACGCGATCATGCAGCAGCTGACTCAAGTTCTTCAGCAAATGTTGACGAACCAACAGCAAAATGCTCCACCCATTGCATCGGTTCAACCGCTACCATCGCTTCCAAACGTTGAATGCTTTGAGCCAGCCGAAGACAGAAGTATTGCCGACTGGCTAGAACGCTTCAACTTCGCACTCGATTGTGCCGCACCGCAATTGGCTGATGACAAAAAGGTCAAACTGCTAATGACAAAGCTGAGCGAAGCCGCCTTCGGGCAGTACAGCAAATCGTGCTTGCCGAAAAAAGTGACGGAGTTCACCTTCGCAAAGACCGAAGAGCATCTCAAGGCTGCATTCGGCAGGCCTCAATCCATTTGGATTGACCGATATGAATGCCTTCGCGCATCGCGAAACGAAGACGAGAACTTCCGTGCTTTCATCAATCGGCACAAACGACTGCTGCGGG
>MEIZ01000097.1:10544-27521 GCA_001723225.1 Globodera ellingtonae | reverse complement strand
ACTCTCTCTTTTTAGCACACTATTTCTTCAAAAAATAAAAAGTTCAAAAAAGTAACTAAAAAATTATTAGATGGGGTGCGTTGATGGCCAAATTACTCTCACCGTCTGACTCTCTCTTTTTAGCACACTATTTCTTCAAAAAATAAAAAGTTCAAAAAAGTAACAAAAAATTATTAGATGGGGTGCGTTGATGGCCAAATTACTCTCACCGTCTGACTCTCTCTTTTTAGCACACTATTTCTTCAAAAAATAAAATGTTCAAAAAAGTAAAGAAAAAATTATGACCAAATTACTCTAACCGTCTGACTCTCTCTTTTTGGCACACTATTTCTTCAAAAAATAAAATGTTCAAAAAAGTAAAAAAAAAATTATTAGATGGGGTGCGTTGATGCCAAATTACTCTACCGTCTGACTCTCTCTTTTTAGCACACTATTTCTTCAAAAAATAAAATGTTCAAAAAAGTAACTAAAAAATTATTAGATGGGGTGCGTTGATGGCCAAATTACTCTCACCGTCTGACTCTCTCTTTTTAGCACACTATTTCTTCAAAAAATAAAATGTTCAAAAAAGTAACTAAAAAATTATTAGATGGGGTGCGTTGATGGCCAAATTTGTTACGACCCAAAGTCCGAATTGAAAAGGAATATTTATTCGGAGGGGAAATGATGGGTCGAACAAAGATGGGAATATCGATTGGGTCAAGTTGGGTGCAAACAAATATGTGAAAGGAATGAAGTGAGCGAGGATGGGGGAAAGGGACGACCTTTATGGGCGGTCAATTGGTCAATGATCATTGGCGGGAAATGATAAACATTACGCCAATTCAAATATCTTTCCTCCCGAACAAAGGTCATACCGGCCAATAATAATAATTGTTATTCGGTTATTATAATTATCCGAATTTCAAAGTTAATTTGACAAATATAAAGCCAATTGTTTAAATTACAATAATTACCCATGAAATAGGTGTTATATATTCAAATGTTATACAAAACAAATTTTATTTCTTCGAAGTGACATTGTGGCAAGTCGGCAGGACAAATCTTCAGGTCCGTCCTTCAATTCCACGTACAGAGGTTCGCTCCTTAAAACGATTGATTGATAATTACAAGTTCAGATAGCATGTTCATACATTTAATTTTTTTAACTTTGAATCCTTTATTGATGCAAAAAATTCAAAAAAAGTTGGATTCTAGCCAACCAAACACCATAAATAAAATAATTTATGTAAATCAGAAAGATCTCTACACGAAAGTTCATAAAAATCAGTAAAAGAAAGTAGCAGGTGCTAACCAAAAGCTAATAGTTTCACAAAATTATAAAATATCTGATAAAACACAAATTATTTCAAAATAYATTATTCAAAAAACAAGAGAGGTAGCCAACCTTCGATTGCAATATAAACTTTTATTACAATTGTAAATACTAAACAAGTTCAAAAGCTTTAAGTCAGTTAAGACTTATTTAATGAATATAAAATCAACTCATTAATTTTTWAAAATACTAACAATTGCAGATAACCTATTTCAAAAAATCTACTTCGCGAAAAACCAAGAATCAATTCTRTGCCGTTGGATCCWGTTGCGCGGCATGCGGGCAACGAGAGAATAATAGAGCAAACTGTGCTTTGTGATAAATTACAATAAGCTTAATTTTATTTAATCAAATATAAAAAAGTTATAAGGCTCAGACCGGGCAAGAGAACATGATATTGCAGAAGATATAGAGCTTGAAAATCCTGTGGCAATTTCATTCAATTATCCGAACTGGCAACCCGTAAGACGTGCCTATAATCGGTGTAAAATCAGCAACAGACAGAGTCTTCTTCTGACCCATTTAATGTTCCTGAACGACTCCAGGTTCATTAAATGAAGAAAACATGATTAGAATATATTTTATAGCGATATAAAATATTMCGAAAAAATGTTTTCGAAAGGTAAACAATTAAAAAGGTGCGTTCATGCAAACTTAATAATATAAAACTATTTTAAGACAAAATTGTTTAATGAMAAAATCAGTTAGAATTAATATCATATAATTATYAATAATTTTTAACATTCAAAATTAAGAAAATCCTAAAGATAACCTTTTAAATAACATAAAAATATTAAATGATTTATCATTATTCTGATATGTATTTAAACACTTATTTTATACACAGGCAGCTAATCACAGACCTCGATTACAAAGTTAGGTTTTTGCACCATCGGATTCCCTAGTTTTGAGTCGAACGTTGACCAAAAGAGGGAATCATTAAGAGGTCGCTTTTATAWCAATAATGAGAAAAGTCAAACTCAAATAATTGGCTTTACTAAATTAGAATATATCCCAAATGGTTAATTGCTACAGCATTTGTTAGAGTTAAAAACTAATAATATAAAAGAGATTTAATTAAAATACATCAAAATACTCAATAAAATATGATGMAATTTATCCACAATTTTAAATTAAAAACRTTACAACTAAATAAATGCCCCCGAAGCGGAACAAGATTATCAAGTTCTGGCAGCATACGGTTTTATTGTGAAAAGATTCAAACGTGGATAAACAACATTTACCAATGAAAACTATTAATATTAACTTCAGTAACCGAATCTCAGATAACGGAAGCAAAGAATTCAGAGTACTATGGGAGGGCGGATCATATATATAAATAACATACATGATATGAAATCTAATCCAGTTATGTGCAAGTAAATATCCCCAAAAGGGAAATCGTTTAATTAATAAATAGTAAAAATTAATCTAGTTAATTATTTGCTCAAAACATGGCCTAAAAACAAATAAGAGATTAGGCAAGATGTTGAAATAAAAACTTCTAGATTTATGAAATAGAAAAAAAAATTTAATAAATAATAATTAATCTTTATATGCCAGTGATATACAAAATTTAATTAAACACTATATAAATAATTAAATTATTATTAAAATCAATTTTTAGTCGATTTTCAAAACAATTAATCYTGCTAAAAAATACTATAAAAATTTTAACATTCATTAAAGCAAGCAACAGATTGGCATTAAATTAGGTAAAAAAATTTAGACAATTTACTAATTTGAAATGATTACAGTTACAATGTCGACACACAAGAAGAGAATATGCTCAACAACTATGAAATTAACTCATTTGCGAATTCAAATGTTGTCAGAATATTTGGGCTATTCCAAATGCCGATAACGCACAATTAAAGGTTCAAWTACGTGTATCAATTGATATGAATGAGTGTAAATTTTAGAATTGCCGTTACGGGAAATACACTAAAAAAATATTACGCTAAGGAAATATTTAAAAAAATGTTRGAACCCAAGCATAGCCAAATTTTAATATTTGTCAATTCATTCACTTTCTTAGCGCTAAACAAAAAATATTTCCATATTTCGCAGGATGGAAGAAAATGTTTATTACTCCCAGGAATCGGGTTATTTAAACAAATGTTTTTTNTCTTAGCGCTAAACAAAAAATATTTCCATATTTCGCAGGATGGAAGAAAATGTTTATTACTCCCAGGAATCGGGTTATTTAAACAAATGTTTTTTTATACATATACTCTAAAAATACCAAGTGAAAATAAATAAAAAACTTAAATTTGAAGATTAATGGGTACAGAGCAGGGATGGTCGGAATTCCGATTTCCGACTTTCCGATTTCCGATTTCCGACTTTTTTGGGGTCGGAATTCCGATTTCCGATTTCCGAAATTTTTTGAGACCCCGGAATTCCGAGTTCCGATTTCCGAAATTTTGAGCAAAAAGTCGGAAATTTTCGGAAAAATCGATAATTTTCGGCCCCACTTTTCTTAACAAATCTCGTTAAGATCTTCAAAAAAAATTTCCCGGTGGCGCCTATCGGCACCACCGGACCTCTCCCATTCTCGAAACTTCAAAAATTTGCATTTTTTTAAAATTTTGGTTGCAAATCTCTTAACAAATAGTCATCAAAAATCCAAAATTTTCTCGGCGGCGCCTATCGGCACCGCCGAATACCTCAACATCCCCAATCCCAAGCCCGGTTGGACCAGGATTAACGGGGATAAAAATTCACCCTTAAAAAGGTTATTGTTGAGCGAGATTTCAGATTCATGGTGGTTTGGTGGTGATTGTTAGGGAGTTGAGGGATTGATTGGTTGGGGTTCAGATCCTCGATGTTGCTATTATTTTCCCTATTTTCTTTGGACATCTATGGTAGAGTAAAGAATTTTTTAATTTGTCCCGATTAAAAATCCTTTTGATTTTTGATGACAATTTGGAAATTTTTTTTGCCCTCGATTTTATAAAATTATTTGTTAAGCGGGAGGAGGAAGGAGGTATCGGCGGTGCCGATAGGCGCCGCCGAGAAAAATTTTTTTAAATAGGTTAATTTTGTTAAAAAAATTTTTCCGATTTCCGACTTCCGATTTCCGATTTCCGACTTTTTTGGGGTCGGAATTCCGATTTCCGATTTCCGAAAAATTTTGAGACCCCGGAATTCCGATTTCCGATTTCCGAAAAATTTTAAGGCCTCGGAATTCCGATTTCCGATTTCCGAAATTTTTTGAGGTCGTCGGCTCCCATCCCTGGTACAGAGCCAAATGGGATGGACATCTTGTGCGCATAGTTGCAAAAAGCTTACAAGCAAGTTCTAATCCAAAGAGAACTAAGGGAAAAAGTGAANGGTACAGAGCCAAATGGGATGGACATCTTGTGCGCATAGTTGCAAAAAGCTTACAAGCAAGTTCTAATCCAAAGAGAACTAAGGGAAAAAGTGAATAATGTAAAACAGCATGAAATCAAAAAAGTATTAATAATCAAATCTATAAAATTTTTTGTTATAAATAAAGTCGCAATAAGCCAAAGGCAATACTCCTTACTATAAATAAAATATTGAAAAGCAAAAATTTTATTTATTTAAATTGCCACAGAACAGCAATTATAGATTTAGAAAATACGAGTAAAATGTTTAAAGAATCAAAAATATGCTAATCTCATTAAATATATAAATGATATTTTCTACAGATACGAGCAATCGACAAAGGTAAAAAAAAATAGGGGGCCGCTACAGTAACCTCGACGAAATTAAACCATATACTATGCAATGTTCACCTTACAACGTGCCCATCAGAACTGGAGCGCCATTATTGACAACCCCACCTTAAATGCTGAGGGATTAAAGAACCCAAAGAACGTGAATATGTCATTTTAAATACAATAAAACTTAAAATTCAATAAAATATAATATTTAATCCAAACAATAATTTTCAAATTAATACAACTCAAWACGTCAACAATAATTCTTAAAAACGATGATAAAAGAAATATACCAAAATAGTYATTCGTTAAGCATATTTTCAGTATGTTCAACAAAAATAAAAATTTTAAACTTATTTAATAAATCAAAAAAGGCTCAACTAGCAATCAAAATATCCAAGCAATTTTTAAAAACTATAATCAATCCGAGGAGCGACAATAGCGACTTATTGTTATATTTCGATCATATTACCAAGACGTAATCAGAAGCCTATATCCTGATAAACAGTGAAACTGACGTGTTTTGTTTCGCTGCTCAYATTTTTCACCATCGAAGCACGATACGTATTGGATTTGCGCCGACTGAACTAAATTTTTACACACTCAACAAATTTTGTGAACCATAAATAGTATTAATTATTRTTACTCATAAAGTATAAAAACCATTCTTAATAATCAAAAAGTCATTTCTTACACCATATAAAATATGTAAGTGACTGCTTCCATCTTAACTGATAAAGTCTGTTTCACCCAATGGTAAAGAAGATTTAGCTAAAAGCACTAACACTTTWTGAATTTTTGATTCAAGTCCGGCACCAGTTCAACTCATTTAATAAAAATTTTTAYAATATTAGCAAAAATAAAAATAAATAAAGGCTTGCTTTCAAATTTAATATTCGCCTTCACACCATTTTTTGAAGACATTGTTTCGGCTGATCGATATATAATGACGCGTTTGCCGCGCGGTATTTCATCTTTGTGTTGTGGCATTTGCTTCACTCAACCCTCATATGAGGTGTGGTATTAGAAGTAAAAATTGTATAACATAATATTAAAAAATGGGGAAAAACAAAATTGAAATAATAAAATTAAAAGTTGAAAAAAATGAACAGTGATTCATTAATTAATATCAGCCAAAATAAAATAAACATATTGTTTATGAAATATTAAAAATAATTGTTTCTAACGCTATTATAATTAATAATAATATACGACAAATTGCTTTTAATCAAATATAAAGCGAAACCAAATTTAAAATTACATATATAATTATGTTACGTTACATCGTGTAAAAATTATGCATCTGGCGCTATTTTCGGGAGATGGAAAAGGAAAGTACCGGGACAGTTTGTGACAAAAAATTRAACAACAATCTATTTTTTATTACAAAATTCTACTATCAGAAATTAAAAATGAAAACGTTACTTGATAAAGGTTAGCTAAATTATTTTTGAATTAAAAAAATATAATTTATATTGAAATGAAATAAAACAACTGTGAACTTCCTTTGTAAATGTATTCGATAGCCATTATCAATTTATGCAGGCATAATAAACTAAATAAAATTACTTATTTTAACTAAATAATTTTTGAGAAAATGAACACAAATTGAGATAAATTGGAGATGAAAAAAATATTATTTTCTGTTCATTATAACGATGCTCAACAACAAAAATTGGGCATGCGGGAAGGGCACAGTTAACACATTAAATAAAAATTATCTGATTTTATTTAGAAATAATTTAATTAAAAACAACAAATTAGATAATAGATAATAATATACATGTCAATTATATATAGAATCAAAGCAAACTATTTTACAAAAAAACAATTAATATAAATCTATTGCGTCAAATAGTTTTATTCTACCGCACGTCCTATGCCAGAGTTTTTTAAAAATTTATAAAAAACATTAAATTAAATAAGTTTCAATTCAATAAGTTCACCTGCGTGAAAGGTGTCGAGAGGACATCTAAATGACTGCTATATATCAAAGAAAGGGAATATTGGATTGATTCATGCGGTTTTTTTTAAGTCTTAAACCCAAGGCGCCCGTGGCACGTCATTCAATGCCTTATGTCTAATACTTATATTTAAACATTTTTTTTAAGATGCCGAGAAAATCAAGGCCAAGCACATAACACAACAAAAGAAAATGTCGCTTTTGCGCCTGATACGTCGACTGCGGTGAATAGCTAATAATTGAACCTTAAACAAAAATTGTTTATATAAAAGTTTAAAATATTTTACAATTCTGTAAGTACACTTATTCGAATTGTTTGTTAGGCTCCATTCTTCAAATGATACATAAAGAAATTACTTTTTTCCGTAATAAATAAAAGAAAATACAAAAAAAAACTTTTAAAACCCAGCCATTTTAATGCTTTAATCAAGCTGTCTTCTTTCCAGGAATGAAAACTTGGTAACAATAAAAATGTCTTTGGTCGAAAATTGTTGTGCAGAACAAATAAATTTTTAAAAAATTACAATTTTATAAAATAAAGTATATTAAAATTTAATTAAAAATTTGAGAAACTAAATTATTATAAAAAATTTTAAAAATGATTCCCTATGATTGTTCGTTATATTTAATACTCATGAAAACCATCAATTGTCTAAGACTAAGAGAAAAAATGTTTTAAAATAAAATGCTTGACTAAATAAATTTAAAAAAAAATTCAATTAAAAAAAAAATATTACCATGGAAACGTTTCCCTAACTTAACTTGGCATAATAACTATAAAAAAATACAAAATTCATTCGTCAATTAAAGAGTCAAAGAAATGGTTTATGACCCGTAATTTTATTTGGAATATGAAAAATATCTGCAACTAAAAATGCATATCTCAAAGTGCAATTATAAATAAGAGTCAATTATAAAAATACCGTAGATGATTAGTCTGTTTAATTTGGGTAATATTAAAGTGATTGTTTTACTTTAAGCGAAATGAAGATAAGAGCACTTTCTGCCAACAAAAAGCTTTTAGGAAAAACGACGGGGTCGCCCGAAAATGGGACTCCATCTACGCCGCAATTTTCATGAAAAACTACATTTTTTAATTAATTATTATGCCACCTATTCGCGAAACCGGCAATTTTAAAAAAATTTATACATAATCTTTATTAAATATTTTGATAAATCAATTTAATTTTCATAATACAATTCCGCACTTCCACAATTTAAATTTCGCTTTTTACAATTTTATTTTTTGTCTAGAATTACGGTGAAAATTTTATTTCAGGGCTTTTGCACCACTGAGCCACTGTTCTCCGAAAAACCACACCCACTCATTCATTTTCACATCGAATAAGTTGGCGTCCATTAGTAATATTATTAATTGTAGCAACATTTCTTTCTTTTTTTTGTTGTGTATCCCATGGTTAGTTTATGTAATTAAGAGCAAGTACAATTCTTAAAAATGGACCGGCGTACTTAAACTGTTTTCAATAATGTACTTGAAAAAAGCCATTCAGTCGAAGTGTCGAAATTTTTGATTTTAATAAAGGAACTCACGATTTGACATTAGGTATGTTCAAAATGTCCAATAGAACATTGTCAATTATAGTTGTGATTTTTTTTCGCAAATTTGGATAGATTTTAATTTGTTTCATTTTAATGTTTTTTTTTGGCGGCGCCTATCAGCTCCGCAGGCAGTACACATTACTTCAGTGTCAGCAAAATTTTAAAAGCTGATGTCAAAAGTTCTAAGTTTTAAAGCCTTTCTTTGATTTTCTTACTCCTAAAATGAGTATAGATTATTTAAAACGTAATTTAATTAAAAAGTTTAAAATAATGTCGCAGCATCAATTAAAAAGCTGAAAAGTGTAAAAATTTTGTTACAAAAAATTAAGGTAAAATTAGATAAATTAAGATAGAACCAAATTAAATTATAAATGAATTAAGTAAATTTTATTAAAAAGATAAATGAATAAAAAGTAAAAGAACATATTAAATTAAACCTCAAACAATTTAATTACAGTAATAATCGATTTTAAAGATGGTGTTGCTCCATTCGCAGCCCTAAACGAATGCATGTCTCATGCCATACTCGAAATTGTTGTTTTCAATATTCAGTAATCGATACTAATAATAAAATTCAATACAATCAGCAAACTGCTAAAAAATTTGAACTCTTTTTATAAAAAAAAATTAGATATAAGGTTAAATATTTTGAATATAAAAACAAAAAGTATAAACTATATAAGATTTTAAATTAAAAAGGAGGAGCGACGTTCATTTTCAATGTGTACCGTTGGGTTTCTTGCATTTTGTTGCAAATTTCTGTTATTTCATGCCTTGAATATATATTACATTTAAATGTTCTGCAATTAAAGCCTTTACAATTTGTGAAAAAATTTATTTATATGGTCGTTAACCTAAAAGTTATTTAGATGAAGTGTAAAGAGCCAACCATAAGCTACTATATTTGCTGCAAATAAAGCCATTTTAAATCCACTTTTTATGATTATAAAGTGAATATCTTTATTAAACACTGTGAATCTAATAAATAACCCAACTTTAGATCAATTAATATGTTAAAAGCTTTTTTAAATCATATTAATTACGAAACTTTGAGCATTAAGCGCCGTGTCTACTTTAAGTCTATAAACAATAACATAATTTTAAATCACATTAGTGTGCAAAAATAAATTAAAAAATTATTGCAATCTTAATAACCCAGGATTAATAAAGCTTTTCAAGCTTTGTGAAATAACTGAACATTATTACTAGGGCACGCAAAAATATGGATATAAAATCGTGAAATATGGCCATAAAATATGGACATAAATTTTCAAAATATGGACAAAACACCAAAATATGGACATAAAAATTAAAAATATGGACATAAATTTTTCCAAATTCAATATAAAATTTCCCAAATCACGAAAAATTCAATTTTTAGGGCGCATTTTTGAAAAATTTTAAAAAGTCAATTTTATGGATGAATTTTTTGAAAAATTTTAAAAAGTCAATTTTAGGGGTGAATTTTTGAAAATTTTTAAAAAGTCAATTTTAGGGGTGCATTTTTTCATAATTTTGAAAAAGTCGATCTTTAGTGGTGTATTTTTTGTTTTTATTGCATTTTTGTTAATGAATTTTTGAAAAATGGCGAAATATGGATGAAAAATACGGATATAAATGGAAAATATGGACGAAATATGGAAATATGGACATAAATCGCGAAATATGGAAAAATATGGATATAAAAATCGGTCCTAGAAGCTTCAAATCAAGCTAAAAATGTGTTTTTCGTGCATTTCAGGGCATCACCAGTTCGCAAAAAAAATATGGATTTCCATGAGTTTGCGAGCCCTAATTATTACACAGCGGGGTCCGCCTGCTCCATTTGCCACGCGCCGCATGGTCGGTGCGACAACCTGCGCCATATAATCTAAACAATTATTAGATATGATCAATCTTCTTTTTAAACAGCTTGGATGACCGAATTTATGTCGCATATGAAAAAAATGGGTTTCTCATAAAATTCTAATTTTCATAAAAGTAATTTAATCAGTTGTAAGAAAATAAATTATATCAATTTAAAGTCAAATCATTTACATTTACAATTAAAACATGAATTATTAAACAGATGTAAACATTATTAATTATTAATGAATTAATTGGAAAATACATAAAACTGGAAATTTTTTGTCCTGAAAAGATCATTGGTAACAGCAAACAATGGGCCTGTTTAAATAAATAAAAATCAAAAGTCTAAAAGCACGCTGTCTAATTCAGCATTCCAATTAAAGAAGACGAAATCGCAATAAATTTATAAGAAAGTGATATCATATTCCACTTATTATAAAGCAATTATATCGGAGAAATAACAAAATGGCGAACCACAAAGTTGGTAAATGAGATTATTTGTGGAAATATATTATTTTATTTTTAATCAAAGCTAAAAAGGGGTGAAGAACTGCCCATATCACTCGCCTAAACGTCAATCAATTTTTGATTGGAATGTCAATTTACGACAAAAGATCATTTTCTCATAAAATTATAATTTTCATAAAAAGTAACTATCACTTGTAAGAAAATAAATTATATCAATTTAATGCCAAATCATTTACAATTAAAAAATGAATTTTATAATAAAAAAAAACCACTACAAAAAATATACTAAACAAAATAAACAATTGATAAAGAAACCCAAATATTAAGTCGCGCGAGCTAACGGAGGCATAGGGGTAATAAAGATAAAGACGCTCTTCAAGCTCCGGTCAGTTCGGCGCAGCTGGTTCGGCGCGGTTTTTTCGGCGCCGTCCCATTTTGGCGCCGGCCAGTTCAGCGCGGCCAGTTCGGCGCCGCCAAAATTTTAAACATAAATGCGGTAATTTTGACTTTTAAAGAATGGGAGTCTAATGCATCACCGGAAATTTTTTTTGAGAAGTATTTGGTTAAGAAAATTCTTTCAGGATTTTTTTGTAAAAATATGAAACAACCTTAACATTTTTATTAAATCACAACGACACACGTTATATTTCCGATGAAATTGTAAAGCCTAAGCTAAATTTATTTGTGAGCCTCAAAAAATGTTGCTTAATTAGAAACTTTACAAAATTTTCCAAAAATTTTGACTAGCCTACCTAGGTATACCGGGCGCCCAAACGTGAGCGCCCAAATTTTTATTATTAATCCATACTCCATACCAATCCGGATTATTTCAAAAAAAACGTGACCGTGATCCATGATCGCGGACCCCCAAAATATTTTAAAAATTATAAGTAGGCATGATGCTAAATTAATAATTGTATAAAAAAATGTTAACTCGATGATAAAATATTAAATTTATAATTAATGTTTTCCATCTAACGCCGGAATGTAATTAGAATGAATAGAAAACCCTTAACTTTGGTTAAATTTTATTGGAAAAACAAAAAAAGATTAGGTAGCATTAATACCTATTATGAATTTTTAAAATGGTCAAGGCCTGCGCGAACGTTCATTTGTCTAGTAAACATTTTGGGATTTTTTCATTTTCACGAAATCATATAAAATTTAAAATATTTCACTAATTGTAGCGAATTGAGAGTCAAATAAAAACGAAAGCGTAATAAAATGCAATGATAACATAATATTAAGTTTTATTTTGACAATTTCTGAGTATAAACAAATATTAATTTAGAAAAATATTTAAGTTGTAAATTGTTGCGTGATATAAACTAGTGAAATGTAAAAAAAATAATAATTTTTTTTAAATATTACCAAAATTATAGATAAAATAATATAACATTTAATCCGGGTGTAGCAAATGGTACTTTGCAAAAATTATTAAACAATGCTAATTTTTAAATAACTACGGATTTTCTAATGATTTGCCTATTGATTAATAACTTTTATGCAAAAAAATTACCCTTTCAACCAAGAAAACGGGTACAAAGCACTTAAAACTGAACTTAAAAAGCGTGGCCAAAAGTCTCATCTGGAGTTTAGCGTATTTAATTTTTAAACTTTTAGAAAAGGCTCTTAACAAACTTGGCAAACTTCTAGATGATCAAAAGGGGTTTGCCGAGACTATATTTTAACCTATCTCGGCAAGCCCAACTGATTCGCACTGCCGTCGACTTTTAACACCTCGTTAAGCATTTTTACGTTATTATTAACACTAAACCCGTCATATGCGTGCCAAAAGATCTGGGAAAACATTATCCTGATCAACTCTAAACAACAACACCAACCCTTTAAAATTTTTTGCTCAAACATGATGTTAAATATTTTTAAAATTTATTAATATGATTAAAAGAGATAAACTGGTGCTAATTTAAAGATAATAGTTTGTCGGGGTCGGGGTTAACCAAATCGGTCGGGGTCGGAGTTTGAGGTTTTTTTAATTTTCTCCAAAATTTTTGAGGTCATATTTTTGGTCCGCTCTCTTGACTTCAATCATGAAAAGCGAAGTCAGCAAGCCTAAAATAAAAGGCAAGGAGAAGCTTATTAACGTATTTATTTAAATTTATTAAATATTTCAAGAAAACAGTTGTGGTTTTATTACCGCCAAAAATCAGTATATTTGTTTTCGCGAAAAATGGTATTAAAATTTATTTTACATAGCAAGAATAATGTCGTAAAAATTGAAAGAAGCGGCTTTTAATTGATATTAATTTGTGAATTCATTTTGGAAGATGAAGCATCTTGATATGCTTGGGTTGCAAATAATTAGGTTTTTTATTGTCATAAACATCGTTCGGCATCTTTGTTCGATTATTATATTAATTCTTTTCAAACAGCAAACAGTAATTGGGATTCAATCGAATTTGCATCAATTCGTATTTTTTTTTAATATTTAATTTCTTATTCTTTTATTTTTTTTATATCCTTCTTTGCTTTTTTTATGTTTACTGTTAAATTTTGGCAGTACTATTAGTTTTCGGTTCATTTAATCTTTTCTTTTAGGCTTAAGCGTTGTTATTCATTGATTTGTTGTGGTTCCATAAAATGAATTGCTGGCTGACTAGTAAGAGATTGGGGCAAGAGCCCGTGTCCCGCAAAACGCTTCTGGCATAGATTAGAACATTGATGCTGTTACATTGAGAGAATGAATGCAGTTTATTTAAAAAAGGGTGCGCGACAAACTATAATAATCGTTTTTGTCAGTGTCATCTGTGATTTTATGATAAGATTGTTAAGTGATTTATTAAGTGAATGTTAAATTCGTTTCTTTGTTGCTCTTTTGTTTCTTGGGTTTACCGTATTTCCTCTATTAGTAGCCCATGGGCTTCTATTTTTCAACCCCCCCTCGAGGGGGGGCTACAATTAGAAGGGGGCTTCAAATAGAGGGGGGGCTTCTATTTCTCAATGTATTTTTTTGAATTACCTATTAACATAATCGAATTTTTATATTATTTTTTAAATCAAAATAAATTTCTGTAATAACAAAAAAGCCAGAACATATTTGCACAAAATCATAATTCCACTGATCCGTCACTAACAAATCCGTTTTCTTCGTCTTGCTCCAAATCAACTTCCTCAAATAGTCCTGCAATCCCTTCCGYCAAAATKTCAAATTCCGCCATTTCGCGTGCCTGTTGCAAWCGAATMATTCCATTTGGAACCGGTCCATCTTCTTTGAAGCAGTGAATTTCTCCATCTTCTGAGCCGTCAAACGCATTGGTTATGCCGCATGTCTTAAATTGATGAAATTGTTGGGAAAATACCAAATTTGTGAAAGTTACTTTAAATGATTTTGAAATATTTTCCTTYGATATGCTCTCCCACGCTTCATAAATCCAGTTCAAGTAAATGTTCATTGGTGCCGCGCGTGTGTTGCCGCTTGAAGTCATCGTTTTTTCTCCATGAAGCATCCAGTCTTCGTACTTCTGCCGAATCTTTGCCTTGAACGGTGCATTCCAGCTTACATCTGCTGCTTGGACGAATTTTGTGCAACTAGAAACAGTTGTAACAATTAAGAAAAAAAAATAGGGTTGACCTCCGGGTACGACCGCGGTATCGATTTTGAATCGCTTCAATGCATTTTTTGTAGAATCGCTGATGTGGCAGCGAAAGGAATCCCAGAAACAGCCGTTTCATCTGCTGCATAAATATGGTGGTAAATGTTTGATTGACGCTGCCGCTGAATGTAAAGAATAAAGTCTACAAGTTTCTTCTCATATTCAATTGGTGGCTTTTGACAAACAGTCGTAGGAATTCGGACGCGTAAGTTATGCCGAAGCATAAACTTTTCAAGCCAGCCACGGCTTGCCTTAAATCTCACGTTAAACTTTCTTCAAACAACCAAAAGCTCACTTTGAAAATTGTTTCCTCCTCATCAGCTTAGTTTGCAATTTGTAGAGCATGAATTTGAATTGTTCGTCGAGAGACTCGTTTATAGGTAGGTTCTTAGATAATTTTAAAAGTTCACGTTTTGGGGGGGGGGCTACAATTAGAGGGGGGCTTCAAATAGAGGGGGGGCTTCTATTTTTCAACCCCCCTCGAGGGGGGGCTACAATTAGAAGGGGGCTTCAAATAGAGGGAGGGCTACTAATAGAGGAAATACGGTATTACTAGTTAATTTTAATTGGAAAGTTATTTTATAATTATTTAGCTTTTATTATTAAACTCAATTTATTATTCATCAACTGCGAGCTGCGCGACTATCTCATGGAATGGGTGTATTTATATGAACGGTAACTTTATGTGCATAATTTTTGTGTTTTAAATAGGCTTGAATATCATTCATTTATTTACTTTTTATGCCTTTAATTTTCTTTATTAAACCTTAAATTTAATGAAAATGTTTTTAAATGCATCTTTTAAATACTTAATTTAAAAAAATTTGTTCTTAATTAAATGCTATAATTATGGTGTAAACAATTTTTGCTTAGATTAATTGTTTTAGAAGCAATACATGTTCCTATTTATTATTGATAAACTTATTTTAAATATTTTTTATGTTAAAAAGAAAAAGAAAATTTTCTTTAAGATCACAAATTATATTCCCTATACAGATTGTAATTAGCTAATGATTTTATTAATAATTCAAAAGTATTCATCAATTGCGCGCACTACGACCATTCGCATCCGGGAAAGCGTGTATTTTTATCAACGGCAATTTTATGTATTTAAAATTTTTGTGTTTAAATGGGTTTGAATATCATTCATTTATTTATTTTGAAGATTATCCCATAAATGAAGCCGGCGTGCTTATCTATAAAGCACTCTTCTTTGGCGTGGTACCCAGTGATGATTTTTTCTGTACACCCTCAAAGTTTAATGAAAAAGTTTTTAAAATGCATATTTAAATTATTTCTTCAATCCGTCTGGCCATATTTGGCTACTATACCATAATCGTATAAAATTAAAATTTTATTGCATACAATTATAACATATATAATTTATTACAATTAGCTTTTTTATGAATTCAATTTATTTGCGCGTTAGATGGTTGTTTTTATTCATTTAATATTTTACATGTTTCTGCGTTGAGTAAAAGATTTAAACCGTCTTTGACGTCGAGATCTCGACGTTCGGCCACAAAAACACAGTTCAGTGCAGTTATTTTTTGGTTTACTTTGCTTCATTAATACTTCTTTTACTATTTAATTTGTTTTAAATTCTCATTATTTTAATCTTTTATTGGAAAATTTGATGAATAACCTGAGAATTGGGGGATGGTCCAACGCTTAATACGGGAATAGTTGTTGGACTGGCCAGGAGTTGGGCAGACAAATGGTTTGTATTGGGAAGAAAGGATTTAGGATGGGCAGTAGTGAAAAATTTTAAAATATGGACGAAATATGGCAAAAACGCAAAATATGGAGAAATTTTTTTTTCAAATATAGCAAAAAAAGGAAAATTTCCTAATTGAAGTAATAAGAGAAATAAAAATTTTTATATGCAAATTAAAGGCATTTCAAAGAAAATTTTGAAAATAAGCAGAATTTTAAAAATTTTAATTTTTTGGTGGCAGAATTTTTAGTTGCAAAAATGTCAATTTTTAGGGGTACATTTTTGAAAATTTAGAAAAAGTCGATCCTTTGCAGCTTTATTTAAAAGTGTTTTTTAAATAATTGTTTTTTTACATTTTTTACATTTGAGCTGAAAGTAATAACTACATATTATTATAGCATTATCCGGGTTGCATACATTTTGATTTGTTATTTTTTTACTCTTCTTTAATTTTATTTTCCATGGATTGTTGTTTGTTAATTAACAAGCACGGAACTGAAGAATAATTCTGGCCTTGTTGAGCGAACAGCGGCCGAAACAGCCCAACATGAGTCACTAATCGCCTTACTTCATGTCAAATATCTGTAGATTGGATAGTTTCGAATCTTCATTGTTTAATTAATTGAAGATTTATTTAGGCCTTTTATTTTTATTACCAATAAATCAAATGAAAACGTTTTTAATTTCAAGTTGAAGTATTTCGATTTATCAAATTTAAAATATTTTTAGTATAAGTTTTAGTTGCTTATTTACGGCAAAGTAAACATATTTTTTGAAATTGCATTCTGCAATTTATTTTATCT
>MEIZ01000097.1:0-10422 GCA_001723225.1 Globodera ellingtonae | reverse complement strand
TAAAATAAATATGATGGAGATTAATCACATACAAGAAAATAAAAGTAAGAAAGTAGATTTATTTAATTAGCGTTCTACGTCCCAGAAACACGAAACAATTATTCAACGTTTAGCGACCATAGTGATCTCGCAAAACATTAAAATTGAACAAATCAAATTAATTTATACTATCAAGTAGGAAAATACTTGAAAAAGCCTAAAAATTTATAAAAAAAGACACAAAAAACAAAAGAAAAAATGGTAATCAAAATTTAAATGAATTCAGTAAAAAATTAATATCAAAACAAAAATTCCAACAAATGATCAATGACTAATCATTGTTAGATAATATATTTTTACTATAATAACATTGGATCTTACTGAAACCCCTTTTTTAATTTTATTAAAATTTAATTTGCAGTTTTTATTTTATGGATTTTAAAAGTGCAGAAAGATGTCACGAGGTACAGAGAAGTTTACTAAATTTAGAAAGGAAACGGTCCAACGCATTATTGTTCATTATCAAAATATACAAAAAGGTATTTAAATATTAATAAAGATAAAGCCTGTCTCCTTCCTCATCTTCTGCCTTTGAAACCGCAATGCCTCTCTCTTATGAAAAATTGTATGTAGTCAGGGTTGGACACAACCGAATTTTAATTCCGGGCAATCGCAATTACGACCATCAAAAAGGCATTTAATTTTTGAATATTCTTAACCCCAAAATATAAAAGCTTGAGCAAAGCCATTTTCCGCGTGGTTTGGGTTTTAAGGTGCCTATTTTATGGGATCTAATGACTAAAAGGGATATAATTCAATTATACTAAGAAATAATGCCCCAAAAAGCTTTTGTGATTTTATTTGCTTACAATAAAAAATATGTTAAATTAAACGCAATTACAAAGTGTAAAATAGAAATAGAATTGCAATAACATAAATTTTCATGATTAAGTGGTCTCAAGAACTCAAAAAATAAAAGTGTTTTATATTTGCTACATTTCTCATTATTTTTTTGTGCTATTTAAGTTTTTTATTTAATATATAAATGTGTTATGAGTTGTGGTCGAAAACCCAGTAGCATCCACAGCTTCCCTTCAAGCCGCTGGAGGCCAGCTTTTGATTATCTTTTGCTGTTATAAAAATATAGATAATTTGCAAAGAACTGACTTAAAAGCAATAATAATGTTTAAAAAAATATATAATTTGGTTATACATTTAAATTCTTTAAAAGTTTGCAAATTAAATGATCGATAGCATAAATATGTCTTTGCTCAAGTTTCCAATTTAACAATTCTTAAAGCTTTTCTATTTAATTGCCAAAACTCATGCTCTCCGAACGCATCATAAATGTCACGCAACTTAGGATTTCCAATAATTCCATATGCATTGTTTATTTTCTAAATCATTTATTTGTAAAATTAATAACGAGAGGTTTGTTTAGCTGTAGCGCATTTTTATTTATTTTGGCCAAAAGGCGTAAAATTTTTGAAAATGTTTTAGGGTTACATTAGGTTATCAATTTATTTATCATTCCAATTTAATGTATTTTACATAAACTTAAATTAGTTAATTATTTATATCCGTTTTTGATTATTGGTAGAGAATTCAGCAAAATTAAAGTAATTGTTTCGGGTTCGGGAGGCACGACTTAAACAACGTGAAGAAAAACGCGACCGTCGATAAGTACTGGTAGTCCAAAGATTTAGCACAATGTTGCTGGACGAGTGTTCTTGCTTATGGGTCACACCTAGAATGTTGTCGCTGGCAAATAATAAATTTTACTGTTCAAATCATCCGTGTTCACCCAACCATTCATTTCAAATAAATTGCCATTCAATGAGATTCATATATAAAAGTCAAGTTTCACAGTTTATTACAAAAGGTAATTTTATGGTATAAAATCAAATATTTAAATATCTTTTTGCTTTTTCCTTTGTTGATTTATTTATAATATCTCAATTTATCATTGTTTTTTTATTAAATACAGTTATATTTAAATTAGATTATTTTGAATTTATTTAGTTGCTAATATTTTAATTATTTATCTTTTCGTCTTCCAACGACTTGATGTAGTCGACGACTGTGCTTCTTTTCTCTAACAACAAATTAGCATTTTCATTTAGCATCCAAACATAAACTTTCACACTTAACAGTAACAAACTTTATTAATCAATTTGGTTTATTGATTATTTTGCGAAGGGGGTGCAAATGAGTGTAACGTTGGAAGCTCTCCTGGGTATTATGCTAAAATTGCAATCGAAATTTTATATATGTTTAATTTGTTGCATTAATGGTGGTGTGCATTTTTAGAATAATAAAAGGGTTTAGTTTTGTTTAAACTAAAATCTAATAAATATTTCTTTTTTATTTATGTGTGTAAAGTAAAATTTGAGACGTCAACATAAATGGAAACAAACAATGTCTGTGTTAATAGTTTATCCATATTTTTATTTATATTGGCTAAACCTTTTAATCGTGTTTTGTTCCTTTTTGTTATCTTTTATTGCTGAGTCTGCTTGTTGGTTCATAAAAAATAATTTTATTTTTTTATTTATATGGGTATTTATTTTCCGCGATGTAGTAGACATTAATTACTCAACTTATTTATTATTACATTAGTAATCAGTATTCTGGAGCGTTTTTGTAGCCATTTTTGACTTCGCCGACAGTTTTTGCTTATCCAGCAAGGCCCAGACAATTTTTGGCGCTTTTTTCTTTTTAACGGGCTCATAAATTTATATTTTTCTTCAATTAAAATTTAGAATTTCCGAATCAATTTATTAAAATCTTGAGATACAAGCCTCTACAAATATAAGATCGTTTTTAATTGATTATGCAACGTTAAATAAGTAGCAAATTGAGTAGCCGCCATTTCTATCTTGGTTAAATTTTCATTTTCTGATTTAAATATTTTTTGATTACATATTAAAAAATGGTGAGCACGACTGTCGATATTGAGTGTATCGTTTTCATTGCTTAGTCTCGTTTTTATTTCTTCTCTCTAGGTAAAAACTCTAAATAATTAATTTAATGGGCATTTTCTTTGTTCATAAGTTTTAAACAATATTATTTTGTTGCGGCAAATTGTTCCTAAATTTTTTCATATCTGTAATATTGATTTTAATATGTAATTCATAATTATTGCTGCGCTGTAATGAAATTAATTTTAGTCACGCTTATATATTCAACAATTCACAAAAAAAATGTGTTTGCTTATTTAAAACATTTAAATTGATCGTGTACCGTTCAACAGAACATTTCGGAAAGCGAACTTTTTGATAATATCTTTTTTAAATTTTTTTCTTCTTTCAGCAACAAAATGAGAATTGCAATTTATATGTAGATTTTTATCTGATCATAACTTTTGTGGTTCTTTCGAATGTAAAAATACGGCCAAATCATCCCTTTAGTCGCGTGATGTACTAACGCCAATATATGTAAATATTAATGCTAAATACTCAGTATTATTAACTTTTGTAAATTTGAGTAGCTGGGAAGTTTGTCTTTTCCAATAAACTCTATGATTTACAAATATTCGGCTATTTCGTAAGATTAGTTCATAATCTATTTTTATAAAGGATTTTTTATTTACTATTTCTAAAGTAGTACCACCTGCCACTGCTCTGTAGCGCGCGAACTTTTCGCGCACTAGTCTAAACCTATGGGGCACTTTTTGCCCTTTGAGGTGCCGCCGTCGGGGGAAGCCTAAACCTATGGGGCACTTTTTGCCCTTTGAGGTGCCGCCGTCGGGGGAAGCCTAAACCTATGGGGCACTTTTTTCCCTTTGATGTGCCGCCGGAGGGCGGGAATCCGTGGGTATTTGGGGGTTTGGTTTTACCTTAACCGCAAACCCTGGGGCTTAATTGGTTTTGGGATAAATTGATTGCGGTTTATTTTTTTCCCTTTGTGTGTACCGCCAGAGGCGGGATCTCGACGGGTTTGGATGAACCTCAGGGTATTTGGGGGTTTAACCGCAAACCCTTGGGGGTTAATTGGTTTTGGATGGGATAAATTAATTGCGGTTTATTTTTTTTCCCTTTGTGTGTACCGCCAGAGGCGGGATCTCGACGGGTTTGGATGAACCTCAGGGTATTTGGGGGTTTGGTTTTACCTTAACCGCAAACCCTTTGGGATCAATTGGTTTTGGGGAAATTGATTGCGGTTTTTGAGATGGTCCCTGAGAATTTTATCGGGGAAAAAGGGGGAGGATGGAGAAGGAATGGCATTGATTGGGAGGGGACGCCAAACTTCTCTGTAGGAGGGAAGGGAGAAGTCACTCACTTCAAAGATGGAAAAGTGGGATTGGGCAATTTGTGCAATGTTCTTCTTTCATTTTAGCCTTCATTGATTGTGTTCCCCCCCCCCTAATTATAAAAATATTAATTTATAATAATTCTTATTTACAGAAAGCAAAAGTTTTTAATATTCTGAAATGACATCACAGGAAGACTTGGCAAAATTCACTGTAAAATTTAGAAATAAATAATTTTGACTTTAATACTTAAATGAAAGGTTTAAAATTGTGTTTAAATTTCAATTTAGGTGTTTGAACTACGAAAAGAGCTGAAGAAAAGAAAATTGCCTCCGTCTGGACGTAAGGCAGATTTGATCAAGCGTCTGCTAGAGTGCCTGCAGGCGGGTGGCGATGGTGAAGGAGGTAAGTGATTGTTTACCATAATCAACGTATTTTTTTTGATTTTTTTTGGTTTGAACAATTAAGAAATACTTTATTTTTAATTGTTTAAGGCGGCAACAGTGGCACCGTCTGCGCCAACGAGCCGGCCCACATTTCTCGTGAGTGTCCTCAGGCGGGTGGCGATGGTGAAGGAGGTAAGTGATTAGTTACCATAAGCAACGTAATTTTTTGATTTTTTGGACTGATCAAACATGATTGATCAATTAACAAATAATTTATTATTAATTGTTTAAGGCGCCAACAGTGGCACCGTCAGCTCCAACGAGCCGGTCCACATTTCTTGTGAGTGTCCTCAGATTGGTGATGGCGGAGATGGTGAAGGTAAGCCACTTAATTTTTTGGACTGATCAAACATGATTGATCAATTAACAAATAATTTATTATTAATTGTTTAAGGCGCCAACAGTGGCACCGTCAGCTCCAACGAGCCGGTCCACATTTCTCGTGAGTGTCCTCAGATTGGTGATGGCGGAGATGGTGAAGGTAAGCCACTTAATTTTTTGGACTGATCAAACAAACGATTGATCAATTAAAATTTTAATTGTTTAAGGCGGCAACAGTGGCACGGTCTGCTCTAACGAGCCGGTCCACATTTCTCGTGAGTGTCCTCAGGCGGGTGGCGGCGATGGCGAAGGTAAGCCACTTAATTTTTTGAACTGATCAATCAAATAATTGATCACTTAAATTTTTTAATTGTTTAAGGCAGTGACATTGTCTGTTCCAACTGCTTTGGATCAGACCATTCTGCACATCATTGTCCGTTTTCGGGGGGAGGTGGTGGCCAAGGAGTCTCACATACTGGTATAACTTTATCATTAACAATTTTAATTTTGAAATGACGCTATTATTTATTAATGTTTGGACCTAATTTCATACAATGTTTAAGGCAACGTCTGCTCCAACTGCAACGAGCCGGGTTGCTTTTCTCGCGCGTGTCTTCAGGGGTGTGGTGCGGTGGTCGGAGGCGTTCAAATGGAGACGAGAGGACGCGCACGCGCCATCCGCGCCGCGTCGAGACAACAGTCAGCTGCATTGCCACGAAAAACAAAAACAGTCTCATCTGTTGCTGCTGTTGTTGCTGAACCACCACCAACAACAACCACCGCGGCTTCGGCTGCTGCTACTGGTCCAACATCATCACCAACATCATCATCATCATCAACAACAACAATCTCAACTGTTTCTGTTGCTGAACCACCACCAACTACAACCACCGCGACGTCGGCTGCTGCTGCTACTGTTCCAACATCACCATCAGCATCATCAACAACAACAGCAACCAGCAAAAGAGTTCAAAAAAGGAGACGGAACCACAACAACAAAAAAAAGGTCGAAAATTTGAGAAAAAAAAACCATTTATTCAAATTTTTAGGAAAAAGTTCTTGTTGTGGTGCCAAAGGGGAAAATCCCCTCTCGAGTRACCCACGATCCGGGTTTACCGGAGGATACTTTTGAAGTTTCAAAAGTGCTCGCTTCTTCCGCATACAATGGCGAAAGAATGTATTACTTGGAGTGGAAAAGTAAGTGAATTTTTAAAAAAATTTTTTATTTTTAAAAACACATTTTAAAATTTAGATTGGCGAGGCAATGACTCGTGGGTCCGAAGCAGCTGGTCGGACAGCCTCGAAATAACGGCATCTTTCGTAGAAGATTCTACGATCGATGCCGTACTTTCGGCGTTAGCGGGAGAACCCGTCGCGCACCACCTCTTGGTCAAACTGGAGAAGCATGCGCTGTTCCAACAACGTAAGTTTAATTTTTCAAAAATTTTTTTMAAATTTTTAAATTTCTTTTTTCAGTCAAGACCAAACTTGGCACCGGAGCAGTTTTGAGCACGCCAATTGCATTTGGCACAGAATCAACGGAAAAACAACGCACCGAGGTGTGTTTAATTTTTAAAACATCTCTCTTTCTTTCTCTCTTTCTTTCTTTCTCTCTCTCTTTCTTTCTCTCTCTTTTACTTTCTCTTTCTTTCTCTTTCTCTCTCTTTCTCTCTCTTTCTCTCTCTTTCTCTCTCTCTTTCTCTCTCTTTCTCTCTCTTTCTCTCTCTTTCTCTCGCTTTCTCTCTCTTTCTCTCTCTTTCTCTCTCTTTCTCTCTCTTTCTCTCTCTTTCTCTCTCTCTCTTTCACTCTCATTTGGTCTGGGGCTCTCGGCAGCCGGTCTTCCTTTGTGTTGACTACCTGCCGAGAGTTTCAATCACGAGAATTTAGAGGGAAAGACCGGCCTTTTCTAATATTGGCTACTCTAACCCTCAAGATTCTCTCTCTCTCTCTCTTCTCTCTCTCTTCTCTCTCTCTCTCTCTCTCTTCTTGCCTCAAAAAATTTTTTTAAAAAGTTTGGACAAATTTTAAAAAGGTTTATTCAGGCGGCTTCAAGTCTGATGGATTTTATAAGGAAAGAAATGGAGGGCTGAGCATGGTCTTTGTTTGAGTGATTGGATTTTTTTWAATTTATTTACAAACCATTCTGACAAAATTCAATTTTTTTAAATTTCAAAAATGCTTACAAATCAAACCGACAAACACTAAAAAAATTTTTTGATTTTACACATTTTCAGAGTCTGTTTGATTTTTTAAATTTATTTCATCATTTAAATTTATTTCATGAACAACAAATAAACCATTGCGTCTAGGAGAAGAGGGGGGCAAAAAGAAAGATCAGCATTCCGACCAACGTGAGCGAAAAAAGGGTAGGGGGATCGTCCGATAGATCTTATCTAGCCATTGTGGATGATGGTCATTCAAAATCATTTTTGCCAAATGTTTTGGCTCAAAGGCCAACTCTCAACACTCAATCTCCTTTATACATTGATGATGGATTTTAAGAGAGAATGCTTTTGAATAACGAACAATATCGTCTCATTTATTGCAATAAATGATCAAATGTTAAATCTAGCACAAGCAAATGTTTATTTCGAAAACATTATTTGGTTACCATATGCCTTCCCCCCCCCGCCATTTCTCAAAATTCTGAAGAGTTTATTATGACATAACATATTAGCACTCGAAACAGTAAGATTAATGCCCATCTTACACTCACAATTCCATTNGCCATTTCTCAAAATTCTGAAGAGTTTATTATGACATAACATATTAGCACTCGAAACAGTAAGATTAATGCCCATCTTACACTCACAATTCCATTTCTTCTACTTTTAAATCGAGCTTGCTGACACGGTTTTCGATCTCGTTGAGCTGCTCCAAAAATGTGTCCTTCTTTTCGCACACAGAGCTTGTGATCTGCATTGGCTCGATCAAATTCTCTAAAAAAAGGAAAGAATTATTAAAATAGAATAAATTATCAAATATTTGAGTATGTTAAACATTGTTACCAAATGACGTCTCGCCCTGGCATTTGATGTTGTCCGGCAATAAAGCGTCACAGGACAAGTCGCAGAACGACTCTACTATTTTTGCACGTTGTTCCACTTTGAGCCAAAACACAGGCCSCTTTTTAGTAATTCCAACTAGTTTTTTTGGAGGGTGAATCGTGCGACGGTTGAGTTTACCCATTTAAATCTACAGATAAAGGGATTTAGAGAGGATATGAAACAATTGACCAAAACGAAAAAATGGAACAAGAGAAAAGTGAAGTGGTGCGCGAAATGTTGAAAATTTAGCCATTTTTTTGTTTTTTTGCCGATTCTTGTTTGATTTATGAGGGGTGGTCTGCTAGAAAACCTTAAATGAGCTTTTGAGAACGAAGACGTCCGGAGATGTTTTATTTTTCAAGTTTTAACAGATTTTCAGAAAATTTTTTGTCCTTTTTTCACGAATTCATTTTTTTCACATTTTTTTTGCAGATTGCTTTCATTGACAAGGTGGTTGCGCCCGTCAATTTGCATCAGACGACCTTTTCGCAACGGCGAATTTTTGTCTTTCAGCCCGTATACTTTGAGTTCGATCAGATCAGGGATCAAAAGCCAGATCTGGTTGAATACGGACCGTGGATGGCCGACATGTACATTCAGGTGTCTCTTATCAGACAAAATTAAACCAGTCCGATTTAAAGTTGTTGATTTTTAACATTTAGTCGCTGCCGTTGCCATCGGACGTGTTCATCAACGAAAAGGCGCAAATGCTTCAATTGCTTTTTGCAAGGGTGTTTCGCGGCAACAAATTGAACGACATCGCTTAAGCAGATCGGAGGAGTCAAGGAGTGAAAGTGATCAGTGCGCTGCGTGGGACTTTCACAAATATGAGAAAGAGGATGAACAGCTTGAAGACGATATTGAAGAGGTCGTGATTTGCGTGGTCAGGGGTATGAATAAACTTTTGTTTTCGACATGTTTTATGAAAAAATTTTTTCAACAAAATTTAAAAATCGGCACTTTTTGAAGTTTTAGTAAGGGTGCGTAATTCAGAAAACACATTCCGGCCTGGCCAGTCCCCACACATTCGCACGGACGGCCAAGCACAGCATGGCCCACAACAAAATCAAGCCCAGGTATCGTCTGATGACTTCGGTTTGAAGTGATCTGCCACCCGACGCAATTTTCATTTGACATTTAAAGTTTTGAATTTTAAATTTTGCGCCAAATTTCGATTTGAAATTGATTAATTGGAAACGATTTAATCTAATGCTCGCCATCTAACAAGAAATAGCGGAATGACTGCGCCTTACAAAAAACGTCTACAAAAAATAGTTTTTATACCCCAAGGGCATAAAATGTCGCTAACGTTGTGATTTGCGCGACAAAAAACACGTATGCCCTAGGGCTATATTTCTTTGTGATAAAAGAGGGGAGTATAAAACTTTCGGAAAACCCATTCATTCCGCATTCTGATTTTAGTTCTTTTTAACATTGTTGGGCTGGCGAGTTTACGCGTTTATTTTTTTAAGGATGGACGAATTGCCGGATCTTCTTGATAACGAACCTCAGCCCATTGCCGGGGACGAAGAGGAATCGTTTATCGTTAGCGAAATGTAAGACCAACCATTTTGTTGTTTTTTTTCAAAAAAGTTTACACTATTTTAAGTCTCGATGACCGCATTGACACGGACGGAACCGTCCTATACGCGGTCAAGTGGGCCTTGGATGAAAGCGTTACATGGGAACCCATTGACCATTTGGATGGGGCACAAGAAACTGTTGAAGAATACCTCCAGGACAAGGAGGCCAAGGCAAAAGACGCCAAAAAGGTGTCAAAAAAAAGGATCTAAAATTTAATCGATCTTGAAATTCAGAAAACAAAATGTGCTCTGGGACCAACAACCCAAAAGCGGGCGACTACGAGAACGAAAACTGCCAAACTTAAAGGAGTCGAAGCGCACGAACAAACCGAAGCAATTTTGGTGATGAACATCCGTGTTTCAGCCGTTTTAAACGTGAAGCTTGAGCGGGAGCAAAGAGCGGACAAAGCGGAGACCAAAGAAGGACCGGAAGGGGCCACGGGCCCGGCGGTGGTGGAGGCTTTCAAGCCCCACCATCGCTGGGTCCGTGGTCCGGGTAGCTTAAAGCGTAAATTAAGAAAACAGTGGTTGGCAGAAAGATTGGATCGGATGTGATGACTTTTAAAACCATTTGTTGCGCTATCCGTTGCTTTGAGGGCATTTATTCAAATCTGAATGAAAATTCAGGATGTTTTTTCGAAACATTGGTCTATAATATTCTATCATGTTGGCCTTCGCGAGTAGGACCGAGGAGGGGGAGCTTAGGAGAGATTCGAATTTGGGCATTTGTCCCGGGTGGGAGGCTTGCATTGCCCCCACCCGGGATCTGTTTCGGGTGGGAGGCTTGCATTGCC
>MEIZ01000096.1:253507-264596 GCA_001723225.1 Globodera ellingtonae | reverse complement strand
ACAAAGTCAAATGTGTCGAAAACACAAACATTCAGTCACTTAATCCTAACACAAACACAAAACAAAGTCAAATGTGCCGAAACACAAACATTCAGTCATTTAATCCTAACAAAAACACAAACAAAGTCAAATATGCCGAAAACACAAACATTCAATCATTTAATCCTAACAAAACCACAAAACAAAGTCAAACATTTAATCATAACAAAAACACACAACAAAGTCAAATGTGCTGAAAACACAAACATTCATCATTTAATCCTAACAAAACCACACAAACAAAGTCAAACATTCAGTCATTTAATCTAACAAAAACACAAACAAAGTCAAATGTGTCGAGAAACACAAACATTCAGTCATTTAATCCTAACAAAAACACAAACAAAGTCAAATGTGCCGAAAACACAAACATTCAGTCATTTATTCCTAACAAAAACACAAGCAAAGTCAAATGTGCCGAAAACTCAAACATGCAATCAACCAGAATTTGTTATTAGTTGTTCTGGAAATCCTGAATGCGCCAGAAATTGATGTTCTGGCAAACCAGGTGCACCAGAATTTGGTGTTCTGGAAAGTCAGAATGCACCAGAATTTCTTATCAGATGTTCTGGGAATTCAGAATGCACCCGAATTCTTTATTAAAGGTTAACCCGGAAAAATGGCCAAAAGGGTGCTCAAAGGACAAAATTCAGTTCCCGAGCTATAACTCATCGGGTATTGCTCGTAGCTGGATGGAGTCAAGAGTTGAAATGTAGATTTTTTCGAGCTCTATCGAATGGTATAGGTGTCGAATGGAAATATTTCGAAAATTTCCAGTTTTCCGGAAAGCCAGCATGAACCATAATTTGGTGTAGGGGGACTCTTTTGGTTTTTACATGTTAAAATTTTTTGACGCTAAATCAGCTCCAAAAAGCTTTTCCTATTAAATTTGATGCGCTGTTCACGAATCTGGGCTCCGTTTTTGATTTTACTCAGTGTAAACTTCGCAAAAAAAAAATAAAAAATTTTTTTTTTCAGATTATCAATTCTTTGCACAAAAGCACTTGTATTTACTAGCAACGAAGTCCTTAAGCGCTTGCGCTTTTTCCCATCAACATTCCCCATCAATTCACACTAGTTTAATAAATAGAAAAATTTAACAACAACAAATATTATTTAAAATGTTAGTAATATTTAATTACTTATTTTAGCCAATAAATTGTAAATTTTTGCAATTTCTTTAAGGAAGTTAGAAATTTTCAGCGCTCTCGCACTTTGGGCTTGTCGCATATGCATCAATATTTATGAAAAATAAAATAATATTGCATTTTTCCAAAAATTTAAACTAAAACCATCATTGTTCAACAACACATTGAAACTCTGGACTCAAAAACTCAGAGACAAGAATAAAAAAAATAAAATGTGTATATTTAGTCAAATACAAAATGGAATTAAATCTTAAAGAAGTAATGAAAAAATCTAATTGATCAGGGGACGAAGCAGCATCGAAGTGTAAGCCCAAAAATTCTCTAATCTGGTTCTGCAGCGCAACGGCTTCCAAACACAAATCGTGTATAAATACGTGCTCCCACGCATTGAAATGAAAAGATTGTCGCTGAGAAAAATTTGAAAATTTACTTATTTATAATCAATTGATAAAAAACAAAATATTATATTATTATTATTATAACATAAACATTGTCATAACAATTAAATTGAGAGACTAATGCCCAATACAAATTCCTTTGTGTTTGTCCAAAATTAAAAACATCTAATCAAATATAAAAAACCTACAACACCAAATTAATCAATAGAATTATATATAAATGTAACAAATTAAAAAACCCTGGGTGGATAACAAAATATTTAATAATTTTTTAATGTTTGCTTTTTTGAAAATCCTTTGAATCGAAAAAATTAAAAAAATGTTGTCTGCACAATTTTATTGAAAGAAAAAATATGCCGTTAGTGAAAAAAAAAAGTTACCAATCTGATTCTAGCAATTGTAAATGAATCCATACTTTAATTTGTTTTTAATTTTTTGCCATATTAAAATAAAATTTATACTTATTTAGCAACAATAATTAATATTTTAAAAAGTGAAAGAAACGCCAGTCTAAAATTTAGCAAATGAAAGCATCATAAATAATTCTACAAAAGTGATAATAATACAAAGAAGAGGTTGCGTATCCAACAAAAGATTAATGGCATTGATCTGAAAAAAATTGAAAACAATTAAACCCGCAAATAAACAGACTAATTTTATCTTAATTTACTTCAACGCCTGAAGGACTGGGGCAGTTTAAAAAATCGACTCCGTATTTACCATGTGTTCAAAACGGAGAACACGCCGGTATACTAATTGGGTTGGGAGCGATAAGATCCGATCAATCATTTTTGAAGAAACGATGGTAACATGTGACAAAAATTAAATTATAAAAAAATTAAAATCAGCAATGACTTTTAATTAAATTTAAAGTTGAAGGCGTTATTAAAATGTAAACTGTATATTAAATATTTATAATAAGACCGTTTTCAGCACCACAATGGGAGGACTCAATTTTAGAAAAATCTAAGCAAAACAAATCATACGTAAATTTTAAAATAGATATACAAAACATTAGCAAACCATTCGATAAATTTAATTTTAAATGTAACCCCTTCGAGCACTTGGAAGAAGCATCTTTAATAAGAATTCATTAATTCTGTGCCCGAATTATTTATACAGCAATGAATAATGGTGTTCGTTAAAAATTGTTTAAAAATTAACATTATCAATTCGTTTGGGACAAAAAAACTTGTTGTCCAATAATGAAACAAAAATAAACTATAGATAAATGAGCCTGAAAAATGTAATGAAAAAACGAAATAATTAAATGTTCACTAGTATTATCCAGCATACACTTAATTATTAAATTTAATAAGCATAACAAATAAATAATATTATTCAAACAGACTGAAGGAGACTGTTGAGAATCATGAGCACACGATTTACCTGAACTTTTTCGCCGGCGACGTCGACGGGTGTAAAATATATTCAATTTTCATAAAAAAATTATTAATAATAAAAATAATATAAAATATTAAAAATAGATCATTACTATTGGAAGGGCGGCTTAGTCAATTCTTTATTCAGTGCTATTTAAGTAAAAAAAATCTATGTAAAAATTTGATTTCATTTAATAAATGATATATATATATATTAATTAACACATTTTAATATTTTTACAACCTTAATACTTATACAATACAAAGCTCGTATTCGATCCACGAATGCGGCCACGAAATAGCCTTGTGGTTTGTCATTTAATTCATAATTCTCATTGAATAAAGTAGCCGGTAACTGTTTCATAATATTGAAATAAGGCCAAAATAAGACAAATTATAATGCTAATTAAAAATCGAAATATAGTAACCTGATAAGTACTGATGATAAATAATCTCAAAAATAATAAATATCATCTAATTGCTAAATATTTTATCAAAAAACCTAAAAATTAGAAACAGCAATTTCACAAAAGCAAACGAATTTTTATAAAATAACAAATCAATTATAATAACGATCGGTCATCTTTATGAACAACTGCAGGACAAATCACGTCGGATTGCCGAGTTTAAAATTGGATATATAAACGTAAAAAAACGATTTGGATAAAATACGGTTGAAAACAAACAAACATCGGAAAACCAATCGATTTAAATCAAAAATGATTGATGCCAGTAAGGAGCTGAGAAAAAGAATTAATTCAATCATTCCTCCGCACTTAAAATGACAAAAAACGCACCCCATCTAATAATTTTTTAGTTACTTTTTTGAACATTTTATTTTTTGAAAAAAAGTGTGCTAAAAAGAGAGAGTCAGACGGTTAGAGTAATTTGGTCATCAACGCACCCCATCTAACAATTTTTTAGTTACTTTTTTTAAACATTTTATTTTTCGAAGAAATAGTGTGCTAAAAAGAGAGGACTGACGGTTAAAGTAATTTGGTCAGCAACGCGGTTATCTACTGCCATCTAATTTATCTATAAAATATGGAATAGAGCTAATGTTACGTAGTTACGAATTTATTTGAATAATTGTTAATTTAGTTTAGTTAAATTCAAAGATAGTTATAATATCAACCAGCAGACGGGCAATAATTTAATTCCAATTTCTTTGGGATAGTTTAATGTTCAGTATAAAAATAAATTAAATATCCAATATATTCGTCATATTTTTTCGTTAAATCTGTTTTATATTAATATATTTTTTGGAATTTATAAACTTTCTTTATACTTTTAAGTGTAGACCTCTGTAGATTAACTAATCGTAGCGTGGTTTTGTCATTCGCTTCCTCAAGACTCTTGAGCGAGTATTCAAAGTCGCAAACTTTTAGTAAAACGTTATAATTGATATTTCCAATCTTAATTTTTTAAAGAATTTAAATGATAAAACAATAAACGCCATGTGATAGTATCTAAAAATTAGATTGATGTTATTATTTATATTAGAACAAAGGCATGCAATTCATACTTAATAAGAGATTGAAAACACATTGCCCAAACAAGATTTTCATTATCCAATTCCAAAATTCTCATAATTCAAATACAGGCGAACAATTAACACACCCCATCTTAAAATTTTCAAAGTCGCAACCTTTTTAATAAAACGTTTTAAAATAATAAAAAGCATAACAATTTAGATAAATTTATATTAAAACAAAGGAATGGAGTTTATAGCCGGGCGTTTACAAATTGGAGGGCTAGTGCGTTTTTTGCCTATTTTTTACCAAAATTTAAAAAGTATTAAACAAAATTAAATATTAATACTAAATTTTAATCTTATACGAAATGAAGCAATATTAGTTTGAGAGAAGTTAATTTTGTATTCGTATCTCACATTTTTGTATTCACTTCCTTTATTGTATATTTTTGTTGCTGCAATTAATTACATAGTTGAATTTTTACTTAAAATTTTAATTTTTTACTACACAGTTTCATGCCTTTCATCAGAGTTTATATTTATATGCCTTAGAGTTAATTTTTATTAATAATTTGCCATTTTTAAACCTACCAACTAACCGGTTTAGCTTTGTAAAACGTCTTCCTTTTTATTTTATTATTTAAGCCAAAAGATGCAGCTGCTGGTTTAATTTAAAGTTTGTAATGCTGTGTGTTTTAGAGTAATATCTAATTAAGCCCAATTTTACATTTTTGTGAATTATATCATTCTGGTTTTTATAAACTCTAATTGTCTCAATCACAAACATAATGTAATAATATGCGCCTTTAATATTTAAGATCCAGATCTGAAAAAGTGAATCAGAAAATGCACAGAGAGCAAGAGTCATTTAAAAAAGTTGCAAATATTTTTAAAATTAATTTTAAATAATTCGTCGTCTTTGAACGATTTGCAATAATTGAAAATAAATTTTTAGACCGTAATAAAATAAAATACCGTCTAAAACAAAAAAACATTAAAATTTGAAATGATTACCAGTGAGAATAAGTTTAATTTTACTTCATTCATTTTACTGTTAAAGATTTTAAAGTTTTTTAGTTATTTAATTTATATTAATGTAATTTTTGTTTTATTTCTGACGAACCGATTTATGAATTTCTTATTTGATATTTTTTTAATAAGACAATTAATTTATGTTCTAATTTAATTTTTTTTATTAATTTAACATGTTATTAGTTTAGAGGATTTCATTTAAACGTGATCAAAAAATATACAGTTCTCGCTTTTATATTGATTTAAAGACGCTCGCCGACGAACATGAACCGAGGAGCTCAGATGATTTCAGTGGCGCAAAGTGTGCCGCCACTTTTTGGTTTCAAGTATTTAATTATAAATAATGGAACTACTAATTTTTATTTTATTATATGAAATTTTGATTATGCTAAATTCAAAGGTGTTTTGAATATTAAAATTTTATTCCCATTTCGCTATTGTTGTTTCATTTGGTAAACTTTAAATTGATAAATGCAGTAAAACTTTCAATGAGCAATATTATTATATTTGATGTTGCAATAATAAATATCCAAATTATTTATCTTTTTTAAACAGGCTTTATTTTCATAATAGTGTCTTGCTTTTTTTAATAATAATACAGCTGAAAATATTTATAAATTTACCATTTTACCATCTTGCCGAATTCTTTTTTTTTTATTTTGCAATTTTTCGGGTGTTTTGCATAGCAACAATTATTTTTAATAGAATATTTTTTAAAAGGGAATAGATTAAAAGATTTGAAAATGCCTTTTATATTGTAACAAATTATTTGTTTTATTTTTTTAATTGATGATACAATATAATTAATAACTTCTCTAGGCGTTTCGTAAAAGTTTAGGCAGTAAGAATATAGAATGTGTAAATTAAATTTATATTATTTTTCAAAGAAAATAAAATTTAAACGTGGATTTATTTTAGCATTTATAATTATTGTATTAAAAAATAGAAGTTTTTATGAGTTCAGTAGATGTTATTAAATTAATTTTATTGTGAACCCAAATTTTAAATTATTTGAATTTTCAGTGAAATTTTAAATTTATCTTTATAATTTTAATGTCGTGAGGCCTCCTTTATATAGATTTGAGTTGTATTCTTTTAGTTAGATAATAATAAGGTTTTATATAGCTTTCAGATTAAAGTCTAATTTCATTTAATATTTAAATACAAATTAATTATTAAAGATGTTAAAAATTACAAAAAACAATGGGTTTGCTTTGATATTTTGTTAACAAAATTTTTTAAAATCCGGAACCGGGCCCGGATATTTCAAAATAACTTTTCGACAGGTAACTCTCAATCGTTATTACTCTATATATTATAAAATAAAACTAAAATAAGTTCGATAATTGGTAGTTCGTTAAGGCGAGTAAAAAATATTAGCAAAAGCAAAACAACAAATAAAAGCATAAAATTTGAGAACAACAAAATTAAAAAAAAATTAAAATCAAAGACCTGGATCGATGCATTTGGCAGGAAACCTTATATTTTTCTTTTGAACATCTTTTTTGTAATTATTTTCTTTTCCAAATTTATAATTTAAATTTACATGGGCTTTGTATTGTTTATCTAAAGAATTTATTTATTACCTTGGTAGAAATATTTCATAAAGCTTGTTCATTATATTAAAAAAATAAATTTATTTTTGCTTTGGCTTTCTCAACAATCACATTCGTATGATTCTTTTGCAATGGACGTGCCACGATCAAAGTAAAAATATATAAATTGTAAAACAAGTAACAAAAAAATCAATACAAATTTTATGAGATAAAATAAAAATGGATCTTTTATATGATATTGTAATCAAGAATTACTACATAAAAAACATCAAAAGGTTGATTATACAAATTTTAAACATAACATTGCTAGGATGCTCGGATTTGTGCTTATGAAACCGCCAGTATTCGAACAAAAAGCGTTCAAGAAATAAAAATGAAAATTCAAATTTGCCGCGATTTAAAAATTATTACCCAAAAAACACAATATTTAAAATGAGTGCTTAGGCAGTTAAAACTTTATTAAAATTAAAGCAACTTTTAAAATATTACACTACGAACCAGAAATGGGTGCTATCGATCTGGGAAGTGATCTTTTCACATTCAGCCATTTTAATTCATAAATAAAGTGTTTTGAAAAATCAAATATTAAATAAAATGTCAATTTACAGTTTAATTGTCTGTTAAATTTATAAAATAAGGTTGGACTCAAATTTTAAAATATAAAAAAAATATAATAATATATTTTACAACACTGGAATTAAATAATTACAAATAAAAAATAACTAAAAAATTTATAAAAATTAAAGAGCCTAGAGAAGATTCACAAAAGTTATTAAATTAGATTTAGACAAGTAAATGAATTGCGGAGATCGACTTTAAGTATACCTGGGGCAAATGCTTTTTTGACCAGACGAAAGAACATTTTAGTTATATCGTTTTATGTTTTTATAAGATGAAATAAATTTATTTGTTTGCATCTAAACCTTACGCTTTGACATCGTTGTAATGAAGCTTTATAAGATGTTTTAATTTAAATTCAATTTTATTTGGATAAAAAAAAATTAAAAAAAGACAAATAATCTCTCGGTTTTTACTTTTAAAAGGTCAGTTATTTGTAAAAAATAAGCGAACTACTTGATTAAATATTTGGAGATAAAAAATTGTTTTGATTTATCTTTTAGCATCTTTTTTGATTCAATAAAATTTATAAAAATCAAATTTCATTATAAGTAAACATTAAGTTTTGTATTCTTTTTGCTTTGGCTTGCCATTTTGTGCTAGTCACTTTAAAAACCATAAATTTATTTGCAAACGGTATGACGGCACAGATCGAACCTTAAAAAATGATAAATTTAAGCTTTATAATAATAAGCTCTTACGAATAAAGATTCGAAAATTTTGCTCACAATCAAACATATGGTAAAAAAAGAAAATTGGTGAGTTACCGTAATCAAGAAGTAAAATTTTATCTGACTACACCGAATAAATAAATACATTGTATTGTATTTGACAAAATAACATATAAATTTGTAGCACAATATATATACCTATTAACAAATACTGATAATAAATTGCACAAATAATTTTTTTTAAAGTTTAACACATTTTTATAGCATAAGAAATAAATAGTTAATAAATTATTTGAATTTTTAAAAATTGTATGAATTCACACTGATTAAATTATTCGGTCGAAGAAAGCGCATAAATTACTTTAAATTAAAATTTCATAATAAGCAAGCGAAAATTAAATATTAATTTAACTATTCAAAATTCAACAATTAAATTAAGCAAATAGTAACAGTGATTATTGCAGAGCCAAAGCTGCACATGCAAGAATGTTTAAATAAATACTAAAAAATACCAATGCTTGAGGAAAAATTTATAAATACATCAAATTTCTAATTAAATTGTTAGCGATTTTCATTTTAAATTAACACCACTCATCTCCTAAATACAAAAATAAAAAGCAATACGCAAAACAAAAATCTGTTTTAAAAATAAAAAATTTAGGGATTAGCATTTTGCCACGGAAACGTTGATCCACGTTTTTGAGATTTTTTTCCACAGTTTTTAAAGCTGCCACGTTTTCCACGTTGGGGTTTTTTTTTGCTCAAAATGGTGAAAAGTGGTGATAAATATGCTAGTTTAGTGATTGTTCGAGCAATTTTATATTAAATTAAAGGCTTAAAAAATTTTCCACGTTTTTGGGTTTTATCGATCGCACTCCTGATCCATAAGAGCAAATAAATTTAACCTACCATAGTTGGTAATCACATTTTCTTTCCTATTGTTACATGGCTATGGATATAAAATATCCAATCTTTTTAAATGAATTATGAACATTTAAAAGAATGATGATGTTAATATATAATATATAAGCATTTAGACTGTTGTTAAAGTTAGCTTTAAAATAACGGAAAGCGATTAAAGTCGACTTGGGGAAATTTAAAATAAAAAAACCAATTCAATTAATGTAAATTCAAAACTATAAAACAAAGAAATAAAATATAATAATAAATCATATTTATTCAAAATATTTGTAAATTCAAAGATAACTAAAGAATCAAGAAATACATTGTATTATTCTTTTAAGCATTGTTTATGTTATCGTTAGTAAAATACCGAAAAGTGTAATCTTTAGAAAACATAATTAATTTACGATGTGACCTCAGCGGAGCACGATTTGATGGTGCGGGGCCTTGTAGACAACTTTTAATAAAATTTTACTTAATGTGTTTGTTGTTCAGTGTTGCTAAATTCTTAAAATTTCTAATACATTCATTAAATAAGATGCGCACTTTATTGATTAAAAAATGTAAAAGAAAGAAAAGCTTATTAAATATTTATGTAAGTCTTTTCCATTAAAATTTTGTTAAAATTATATGTAATATTACACAAATATTAAAACACAATATAAATTTAAAGTTTTAACTAAAGGACATATTTTAATAAAAGTAAATATATGGCACACCAATAAAAGATTAAATTAATTATAAGACAAGCACACACCGTTCACAACGCAACAAGGAGGAGAAAACGAGAATAGAAATACTTTTTTTTTAACATGAAGTTAATTATTTAATAATTTTGGTAAAAAGTAAATAAATTATATTAAATAACCGATAAGATAATTGCCTGATAAAACTAATTTAACGTCGGACCCTACAAAGACACCGAATGAATTTTTTTGAAACCGATTAAAAAGATGAAAAGTAAAAATAATAAACTAAAAAAATTATTATTATCATAACATATGTTTAATTGCTTAATATTCAATTGAAATTATTTCAATGGGCCAACTTAATGGAAAGTCGTCCTTTGTATGGCACTGCAAAGCGTGCTCGTAAATTGTTTAAATAACAATTTAACTTAAAAAAATCAAGCATTGCTCCTTGCAGCTATATTAATTATTATTTAAAATCAAATTTAAAATTAAAAAAAAACATTTTATCGCAAACATTAAACTCAAATTAGGAATAGTACAAAATATTCAAGCAAACTTGCCTTGTTCGACAACCCAGTTTTCGTTTTTTTATTTTTTTGATTTATTTTTTTAAATTGCTGTTAAATTTTTTTATTGAAATGCAAAACAAAACATACAGAAATTAATTAAAAGTTTTGAAACTATATCTGATAATCTTGTTAAATTTAAAGTAGGTAATATTGAATATTCMAACTGGTTATTTCTAGAGTTGAGCGGGAYCGGGACTTTTGGGAAAAACCGGGATCGGAACTTGCCGRGACCAGAAAAACCGGGACCGGGACTAAGAATTTTCAACCGAGAGCGGTTCCGGGACCAACCGGGACTTAAAGAAAAAATTTTTCATTTCCTAAACACTAAAAATTTTAATTTTCCGGCAACACATTGTTGATCTTCTTGATCTTCGACGTCATTGTCATCATCATTCTTTTTGTTGAGATTCTGCTTTACTTTTAGGGGGAGGGGGGTCGGCGGTGCCGATAGGCGCCACCGAGAAAAATTTTTGAAATTGACTCAATTTTGTTAAAGAAATTTCATCTAAATACGTATTATTTTATAAAGCCAATTTAAAAATGTTTGGTATTTTTTCTTGATTTGGAATTTTTGAATTAATTTTGGTTAGATTGTTTTTGTTTAATT
>MEIZ01000096.1:232046-253437 GCA_001723225.1 Globodera ellingtonae | reverse complement strand
AGGTTTTTTTCATTTTTGACTATTTTGCATAAAAACCACTGTACTCATCGCTGAAACAAAGAGTCTTAGCGGTAATCAGCAATTGAGTGCGTGCGATGAAAAAATGGAGTAAATAAATAAAAAATTACAAAAATAAATATTATGCTTTTTGATCGGAACCTGCTAAGAATATCTGAAAAATAGAACTTTCTAGCAAAGGCACATCTTGTGACTACCAAACGTAGCAGAAAAAATATAAAATTAATTCATTTTAAATATAATTGCAATAAGAAAAAGCAAAGTGGTTTTAAAATTAAGTACATTTAATTTTCATAATAATATTATAAAAAACAAAACTTGAGGTCCAGAATAAAGACAAAAATTCCACAGCGGAAGTAACAAAAATTTGAATAATAAGCAGAATGGAAAAAAGCAAATCTAATTTTGAAAAGTTCTATTGAATATTTTGCGTAAACATAAAATTGCAAACACAAAGAAGGATGATGTAAAACGTTCAATAAACAAATAAACAAATTTAAAATATAAATGTTTTAATAAAAAATAGAACAATGGTCAAGTACAAATTCAAAAAATATTTTATAATTTCTAATCAATTTGTGTCATGTGATTGGAAAATTTAAATAAATATTATTAAAAAAAAATAAGTAAGGAACAAACATTAGTAAAAACTAATCAACTGTGAACAACATCCGTAGTTTTGGGAATGTTTTAGTTGATATTATTTAACCATTTAAATGTGCCAACTAGCTATTGGATTTTCATGGGAGCATGTGGACCGTCTTTATTATTATAAAATCCGTAATCTACTTTATCTGAAAACAGCTATGAGCGGCATGACAATCTTCTACGAACGGACGCTATGAAAGGTCGGCAGTTGAAAGGCGCCGCCTGGAAATTTTTTTGTAAATTTTGATGGAATTTGTCAAGAAAATTTGGCCAAAAATTAGCTCAATTTATTATTTAATATATAAGGCAAGTAAAATCTCTGTTTATTGACTTATTTGTTAAGCATTGCTTAATTTCATATTTTTAGAATTTTTGTAATAAAGTTGTAATTTTTTGTCACTTCAATATTTACTTATAAAGTTTATATTGTAATGAAATATTTTAACATAACGTTTAATTGATTCAGCTTATCTTTAGCCAATATTTAAAAATAAATTAATAAATTAGTATTTTAATATGCATTATATAAATTGATTTTTTAAATATACTTTTGAAATGATTTTTATCTTGATGAATTAAATATAGTTTGGAATTTTAAATATATTTATTTTTTAATTTATTGATTTTTTATAAGGATAAATGATTATGTTTATTTATTATTTAAAATCTGTCAGAACTTAACATGGTTTTTGCTCCATTGACTTCGATCAGATGCCCGATTGACTTTTAACATCCCAGCGATTTTAGCTGTTTTAGCGACATTTTCCCATTTTTAATTTATGAAATAAAAGTACTAAAAAACATGTTGCCATCAGGTAGCTCTGATGTATGCTGATCATTCACGATTGATCGATAGCATTTAGAAAACCCATGATTTGAGTTTAGAATGGGTAATTGAACCATTAATAATTGAGTTAAAAATATGTAATTTTGAGTATTTTTGTTCCAATATACTATGCAATTTATTGATATTTATAGAGTTATCTATATTTTTCATTTAGCTTATTATGTTTTAGTGCTTATTTATTAGTAAGAAAGTTTGATAAAAGTTTTCTTTGTAAATTTTATGAAACAATCAATTTTTCCTTTACAAACATTTATTGCTCTGATATTAAAATTGGCATATTTTATTTATTGTTAATAATCGGCAAAAATTTTTCCTATGTTAATTTAATACTATATCATATTTTTTGATTTTATTCGGATACATATTGATACTGCTTTGTTCGTGGCAATTTTGTTAAATTTACTATTTGATTTGATTTTGTTCTTTGCCATTTATCCCACCCAAATTTAATTTCCACTTTCTATTTTAATTGATAAGTTATTAAGCAAGATGATTAACTATATGTTTTGATTTTACATTTCATCTGTGTTATGAATTTTTTAATCAAAATCTCAAACGTTGAATGCGTAAAGCTTATAAGAGGTTGATATCATGTTTATTTCTGTTCATAAAATGGCGGAATAATTTGTTAAAAATGTGATGAGAAAAAATGGTTTCAAAATGCAAAGCTATTACTAAAAGATAAAATTTAAACAATTTGACGGTGGTTCGGCAAAGAGCATAAAATAAAAAATTAAAGTAAATCTTAAAAATTTTAAAAATAAATTCAAATTTTGAGTGCAAATAACAAATAAATAAAAGATAGCAAAAGATATAATTGAAATTGATTGTATACATAAAAATACGAAGTGGTCTAACAGCCAAACAAATGTAATTTTATGATAAATAAACATTATTTTTGAAAATTGAACCTATGTAGTACATAAACAAAAAAGAATATTAATAATTATCATAAAATGTAAAACAATATCTTTATTTTCAAAAGTAAACAAGATTTTAAAGGCTTTTTGTTAGAGTGCACGTATAAAAATTGAAATATCAATTAACAATGAAAAAATACTAATTCTATGAGATTAAAACTGTGGTTAAGTTCATTACATCTCAAATTTCAACAATAATTTCCAAAAAAAAATACTTTGTTTACAACGATTGAGGCCGTTATTAGTTAATGAGAATAATGAATTTCGAACAATATTATTCTAAGATTTAATCAGAAACAGAAACTTCAATTCAATTTAAAACAAATTTTAACATAAACTTTAATAAATGTACCTAAATTAAAAAATTACTAAAAACATAAATACAAAATATGAATTATATATTAAAAAGCGGTGCACGTGCATGCACAGAAGAAAGGAACCGTAGCACTTGCAGAAGCACAGAGCTACTACAGTTTCAACTAATGTTTGATAAAATTCACCAAACTACGCGCTAATACTCAAAATAATTTGTTAAATACAATAAATAGAAGCAAAAAAAATGCATAAGAGACCAAATTCATTTCAAATTAAAATAATTCTTTGTTTTTCCGGTTTGCAAAATATTTTCATATAAATATTTTTAGACATTATAAAATTAATAAATTTAATTTTAACAAAATTATAATTGAAAATAAAATTTAAGATGGATTAAAAGTATGCATTGCTATCTTCAGAGCCGGCAAGTCCCCACAGGAACAGGTTCAAAAATTATAATATCTAAACTCATAACATGGTGGAATCTGTGCAAACAAACAAACTCAATTGAAGCGAGTTTAAAAGAAAATTTAATTTGGTGATTATAAAACTCACTCTGAATAAAAAACCCCGTTTATAAACTCGAAAAACATTAAAATAAGTTACAAGTTAAATTAGTATTAAAAAACATCATAGTTCCCAAAATCAAATTTAAAAATATATTAAAAATAAAAGTGAAATATAAAGAAGGTAACAATATGCTAAAAAATGGATACAGGACTACTAGTGCACGATACTTACAAAGTAGCGATGAGGGAACAGCATAAAATGTATTAATTTTACGATTACACCATAAAAAACGTTCAAATACTCATCTAATCAGAAATATGTTAGTTTATGAATTTTAGAATGAGCCTTTAAAAATCGTGGATTTAATCTAATATTAATATTTGCATACATACTTAAGCAAAATTACAATAAAATATTATGTAAAAACATTTAATTTAAATTGATCACGCAAATAAATTAAATGTGATGAAAGTTTCAGCATATCATTAGTTTCTAAATTGCTTATTTATTTAAAACAAATAATAAATCAATATTCGGAAAAAGGTAACATTTATTACTACATATTAAGTGACGTTGGGAAAAGAAGTTAATGATGATGATTTACACAAATAAAGTCAATAGAATTCTAAAATAAATATTTTTATTGTTATCGCATTAAAATTTTACAAAGATATTGTTGGAATTTTTGTTGATTAAAATGAGTACATACTTAGATTTGTTTTTATAAATTCTTTGCCATATTAAAATAAAATTTATACTTATTTTTCAGCAACAATAATTAATATTTTAAAAAGTCAAAGAAACGGCAGTCTAAAATTTAACAAATGAAAGCATCTACTAATTAATTCTACAAAAGTGTTAATAATACAACGAAGTGCGCATCCAACAAAAGATTAATGGCAATGATCTGAAAAAATTTAAAACATTAAACCCGCAAATAAACAGACTAATTTTATCTTAATTTACTTCAACGCTTGAAGGAATGGGRCAGTTTAAAAAAACGGCTCCGAATTTACCCTGTGTTCAAAACGGAGCAGGCACAGCGCAACAACGACGCCKGTATACTGATTGGGTTGGGAGCGATAAAATCCGATCAAATCAATTTTGAAGAACCGATGGTATGAAGTGAATTAAAATCAGCAATGACTTTTAATTAATTTAAAACCACAAAAAAATCATTTGAAGACTTTAAGTTCTTGAGCGGTACAGTCCAAAAATATTAAATCATAATAAAGAGCCAAAAGTTATTCTGTTAGTATTATTCAATTTATTCTTACTTTTTAGTATTTAAACACACCAAGAAATTAAATCAATTTGCATCAAAATGAATGTTGAATTAATTGATTTTTTCAAAAGAATTTCGAAACTATTTAAAGTTGAAGGCGTTATTAAAATGTAAACTGCTATATTAAATATTTATAATAAGATCGTTTTCAGCATCACGATGGGAGGCTAAACAAAGAAATACTCAAATAAAAAAAAATCTAAGTCAAAACAAATCATACGTAAATATTAAAATAGATATACAAAACATTATCAAACGATTTGATGAATTTAACTTAAAATTTAATCCCTTTTGAGCACATGGAAGAAGCATCTTCAATAAGAAGTCTTCAATTCTGCGAACGAATTATTTAGACAGAAATGAATAATGGTGTTTATTAAAAAAAATTTGTAACATTTTTTTTTTTCAAAAAATCTAAAACATATATTTGAAAAAACAGTTGCTTAAGCTACATCACTGTTATAAAAGAGGCAAAAATGTATAAAGCGATGGAAATGAGAATTTCAATAAAATAAAAAATATAATAATAAAGGGCCAAATTATCCAAAAAACAAAATTATAATTTGAATTTAATTAATTAAAAGTCATTAATAAAGAGGGTTACAGTTCAAACTTTATAAATAAATTAATATGCTCTATCCAGACATTTAAATAAGTAAAAATACTTAATAGTGTTGAACATGGTTAATCGGAGAATTGAACAAAACAGTCACCAACTAGTTTTAAGATTAAAAGGTCAAGTCGGTGGCATTTAGAAATACCAAAATACATTATATTTAAAAAAAGTTGACAAGGCACAACCCATTAATAAACATGACTAATATTATATAAAAAATTGCTTTTAAAATGAAATGGCTATTGAAACCACCGAGTATGTATTTAAAAAGCGGGTTCTTGCGTCTGCGTACGACGGCTCTCAGGGTCGAATCTGATTGGCAGTCTTCCAAATTCTACGATTCCCAGATTTACAACTGATCAGACATTTTGATCTAAATTCTCGAGATCCCGTATAATTGTTATCATTTGCGACTTGGCAAACGGGTGGATGGGGCGCAGTAAACTAATTAATGATAAATTTTATACCTTTTCAATTATTCTTATGTAATAAAGTTTAATAAAAAGTAGTAAAAAATACTAGTCAACTTACACATCAATTTGAAAAAAGACTTTTTTTTTGTGTAAACCAATTAAACACAGAGAAATTACGGTTTGAAAGATTATAAGAACCGCAAAAAAAATAAAAATTTAAAATTATTTATTTGTCTGGATATATTTTAATCACAATGAATGTTTTTGCAAATATATTTTTTAATTTGCTGCGCTTCTAACTTAGATGCAAATTATCATAAAAATAATTACCGTGTTCTCAAAAAATCACTTACATAATATTGAAACTAAAATTAATTAGATAAAAAATTTAACAAATAATGATTATTATTTAAATGGAATAAAATAAAATTAAAAATTAACGATAATACCAAATTAAAAAAATCAAAACAAATATTTTTATATTCAATTTCAAATCCTTTTCGAGCAAATATAAAATTAGATAATGATGTATAAACTTCTTAAAATATTTATTTTATATGATTGGAAAGCACATGGACAAACCTATCAATTAAAATATACTTATTAAACAAAACCAAATTGCCAAAGAATTCTGAAGTTGTGATTGCGGRGTGTCCAAAATAAACATTCCTTTCTTTATTGTATTTATTTAAAAATAATTAATATAAATTAAACGATTTTTGAAATAAATTATTTCAAATGAGTTAAATTCAATTGCCAACAATTAACAATACCAAAAACTAATTATGCTGATAAAAAAATAAAATATTAAAAATTGAATTACTATCAAAGATTTAACATATTATATTAAATACAATTAAAAGTCTAAGGGCAATTAAAGGAGCAAAATTCTTTAAGCAAAAAAATAATAAATACATATTTGCAATAAAACGAAACAATAGGTGAAAGTTTTGAAATGTTGTTGTTTAAAAACTAAAATTTTAAAATAATATTTTGTTTATAAGAAAATTATATTTGAAATCATGAAACTAAAATATATTATCACAAGAAAAACAGAAAATATCAGATAACATCGTGACATAAGAGCAGAACTTATTTCATTATTGTTTATAAATAATTTATAAATAAAAAACTATGCTTAAACTAAATAAAAAAACTTAGTTTAATCAAATAATCATAATTATTTAATAATTTKATAATATGAAAATTTTTTGAAACAATCTTATTAAAATTAAAAATTCATAAGTTTATTTAAAAATTAAGATAACGACCTTGTCTTAACATACTTAAATATGGAATAACAAATAGACTGTGATCTTCACAAGTTTTCAATGCGCCTTCGTGACGATCACTGACAGGGGATAACAATGATTTTTAAAATAGGTATAATTTTTATATATTAAAAATATCAAATTGATACAACCGGTGAGCAGAACTTATTTTATTATTTGTTTATAAATAAAAAAAATGTGATTAAACTAAATAAAGAAACTAAGTTTAACCAAATAATCATAATTATTTAGTAATTTGATAATATCAACAAGCATGAAAATTTATTGGAACAATCTTATTAAAAATTAAAAAATCATATGGGGCCTTCGTGACGATCACTGACAGGGGATAACAATGATTTTTAAAATAGGTATAATTTTTATATATTAGAATATCAAATTGATACAACCGGTGGCACTGTAATGAGAACGTGTAAATTATCATTTTTTATAATAAAAACATTTTATGTACCTAATTATCAATGCTTAAACATTTGTTATAAATTTAATAAAAGCATAAATCATTATTGTTCACAAAATTAATTACAACTAGAAACTGAGTGGAGAATGAGGGTCGATGTTATAAGATTAATTTTATAAAAATGAAAATYAAAAAAAGATATAAAATTAATAATAAACTCATAAATAAATCGATTTTTCCCATTAACAGTTTTAGCGTTCTTTTGAATAGATTTTGCTAAAATGCATTTTTTTGTTTAGTCACTTCTATTTATACTTTGCCTATTTTTCAAATTTGCTTTGGCTAATCTCTAAATTTTTTATTTTTAAAACAGCGTTGGTTTTTCCTGGTACATTGTAAGTTTAAATGATTTTAAATGCTATCGAATTTTTTAAATAATTACGTTTATCAATCATTTATGTAGTTGACTTATAGTTATAATAAATTTTAACATTAAAACAAGTAGCTATTTTTTATTAATTCAAATTTGTTTTTTACTTTAATACTTAATTTTAATTGAATTGGGTGGTTTTATATTTTCTAACAAATCTTTCGCAATAGACGCTTTTATTATTTATCAGTAAATTTATATGTAAAGATATTTAAATAAATGAATTATATTATTTTAATAAGATGGTTATTTAGCGCTWATTTTTTTGATTAATTAATTTTTTGTAACTTTTAAATTTTAACTTAGAATTTAAAGTTTAATAATGTGCTAATATATATTTTTTTAAATCAGAATGGAAACAACCAAATATAAAACTATAAGAATTGGTTTATTAAACCCTGCGTTTCATTAGAATGTTAATATTATCATCAATTGATACCAAAAATTTGGCTCTTTAATGCCATGCACATAATTAATTAACCTTTTATAAAATTTTTCACATTTACATAAATTTGTCTTTGAATCGTGACTTAAGGATAAATGCCATATGTACCATTATTTATCAATACATTAAAAAACGATCATAAATTTAAATATTTTCATTTAAACTATTACCAACCTACATAAAAAAACAATAAGTTTATAAGAAAAATATTAATATAATAAAAAGACAACAAACTTGATTTAAAACCCGTTTACTAAGCGTTACTCAAAATTTTGTGCACTCGCGCCAAATGAAATCTAAGTATGGCTTTTACATATGATTTAATGGACAACCATAGCCAAAATATGCAAGTTTTATAACAAATTATATTTTTTTGCTTATAAGCTAACAATTTATATACTTTGAATATTGAAAGTTAAAAAACACGTTTAATAAATTTCAGTAAACAAATTTATTTAAATTTTAAAGGTTTTTAAACATCTATAATTGCTTTCAAATATTCATAAGTTAAATAATACAAATTAAAGCTCGCAAATTGGAAATGAAATATTAAGAAATTTTATGGAAAATGCAAGCGGATTTATGGGAACTTGATGGGTCACATTAAGCATGTAGCCGACACGTTAACTTCAACAATTTGGCAATACCATTGGACCGACTGGTTAAGTTGTTTAACTTAATAATATAAAACTCAAAACGCCCATATTTTTAACACAAGTACTTTTATAAAGTAATTAATAAAAAAAAGTTAAAAATGCATCTTAATGTTAAAATTTATAAGTTCAAAATGAGACAACAAATGGCGGCATCTGGATTTACTTAGTTTCAAGATAAAAAATCATTAATCATACTACACAAAATTGGATTTGCAATATGCTAATCTGCTTTCAAGAAATTTATATCGAACAACACTTTAATTATTAAAACAATAAGTTTTTCCTATTATCGAGACCAAAGCGAAAAAGTAAACAAAAAAAATATTAAAACTTAAAATTTAAAAAAATTTTTAAAAATAACTATGAAAATTAATGAAAATTTTAAAAGCCTTGCATGTGTCACCTCTCGCAACTTTTTTGACGTCAGCATTTATCGCTCCTACCATTTAACCAATTTCATTTGCCCATTGTTTAAAAATAATATTCTGAATATGTTAAAAAATATACATAATGCAACGTTGTTTTAGTGACATATTTAAATACCCTAATACCTTATATTAAAAAAATTAAAAATTTTACCAATCAATTAAAGAAAAATTGAGAATGCTTTCTACATTATAAAAATAATTTTGTTTATGTTTTATGTATATGAATATTTTTTGAATGAGCATTGTGATTGTAACCTTGTGGACGTATATAAGTAAATATTTCGCATAAATTATAATTGGTCCAATTTTTTCTGTAATTGAAGTGTGGGTTATTAAGAATAAGTGATTATTTATGCACGTGTCAAGATCGATTTTCTTCAAAATATCGCATATTTTCTTTAAAACAATTAAAACTTTAAAGTTGAAAAAAATAATTAAACTATAAAAGTACAGTTTAACAAATAAAATAATCAAATTTTTGATCCCGCCTTTCTGTAAAAGTGAATTTCAATATATCTGATTTTCAAGTGTTGGAGACGTGGCCTATGAAGCTGCAGAACTTCCTAGGACTTCCATCTACGGCATCCTTGAGTTTCATGTATGAATTATAATTCAAAATAACCTAAATAATTTATGATTTTAAGGTTGCGTTTACGGATGGATCTAGACATTACTCAGTTACATGTTTTAAAGAGCATGGCCCAAGCTCTAATTGTTTTATTGAGCTTATTTTGGCGAGCTGATCATCAAAACAAATTATTTAAGGAAATAAATAATTATTCAAATCCACAAAATATAAAATTTTAAAAGCTTCATCATAGAAAAATAAATTAACAAATTCTTTGAACTTAAATTTAAATATATAAAGCAAATCCAAAATTATATTTAAAATGATGAATAATCTCAATGGACAATCTGGTGCAACGATGACCATTTTTTAATGTTTAAACTTTAAAAAATTCATATTACAAATCATTGAAAACATTGCACACGCAATTTAAAATTATATTAAAGGATTCAAAATCGATGAAAAAACGATGAAAGGTTTGTAATAACTTATTTGTAAAACGAACTCCAAATACAAAAAAGGAAAGAAACTAATTAAAACAAAATTTTGAAAACCAAATTATTTCTAAATTTATGTAAATTAATAAATAATAAATCCTAACACTAAATGACAATGAAGCCTGTTCTGTAAAGTTCGCTATAAAATGTAAGCAAAATATATCGAATAGTTATGGTGTAATGCAAATACTTTATCTCGTTTGTCAACTGCTAAAAAATGTTATTTTAATTTTATATAATTTAAGATTAGTAATTTTATGATAATGTTTTGCACAGGATGTGATTTTGAATTTTTTCTAATAAAACCTTGAGACCAATGCGCTTCGACAGACCAAAATTAAAGAGCAAGTGCAGCTCGCGCAATAAAAATCCTATTTCACATTCAAACTGAAGGGTGCTTGAAATATACGTAAATGTAAAATATAATAAATAAATTTTAAAGATAATATATTTATAAAAATAAATTATCTACAAAAATGAATTAACTAGTGACATGCCGAAAGCGGCCGTTTCCCGGACAAGAACTACGTATTTATTAAAAATTTGGTCTTCAAAAGACAAATAGATTACAGTATTTGTTGAAATACCTTAACACAATAAAATATATAAGCAATTTTTAGTGCCGTTTTCGTAGCTAAATATCCTTAATTTTAAATTAATTAAATACTAACTCCATCATAAAACTAATACCTCAAATTTAAAATAAATGGAATCTCTAAATGAAACAAACCAAATACTAAAAACAACAATAAAAAAATATCTCAAGGTCAACTATCAAGTCAGCTAACATGACGATTTGTTCTTGGCGTAATCTGTTGTAAAAATGCAAAAAAATAGTTTATTTACATAAATATAAAATATGAAAAGTTTGCCCACCCTTAATTTGACCATCAAAAATTCATCATTTATTAAATTGTTTAAAAATTAACATTATCAATTCGTTTGGGACAAAAAAACTTGTTGTCCAATAATGAAACAAAAATATATGGCAAATAAAAATGTTTCTTATATCGTTGTAGCAAAAAAGCTATATGTCATTTATACAGACACAAAATACAAATACATTTTTATAAAAACAAAAGACATATAACAACACATGCTAATTTCATCGACCTTAATTGCACTAAAATATGCAAATGCATATAAATCTATGCCCTAAACATTTTAAAACTATAGATAAATGAGCCTGAAAAATGTAATGAAAAAACGAAATAATTAAATGTTCACTAGTATTATCCAGCATACACTTAATTATTAAATTTAATAAGCATAACAAATAAATAATATTATTCAAACAGACTGAAGGAGACTGTTGAGAATCATGAGCACACGATTTACCWGAACTTTTTCGCCGGCGACGTCGACGGGTGTAAAATATATTCAATTTTCATAAAAAAATTATTAATAATAAAAATAATATAATATATTAAAAATAGATCATTACTATTGGAAGGGCGGCTTAGTCAATTCTTTATTCAGTGCTATTTAAGTAAAAAAAATCTATGTAAAAATTTGATTTCATTTAATAAATGATATATATATATATTAATTAACACATTTTAATATTTTTACAACCTTAATACTTATACAATACAAAGCTCGTATTCGATCCACGAATGCGGCCACGAAATAGCCTTGTGGTTTRTCATTTAATTCATAATTCTCATTGAATAAAGTAGCCGGTAACTGTTTCATAATATTGAAATAAGGCCAAAATAAGACAAATTATAATGCTAATTAAAAATCGAAATATAGTAACCTGATAAGTACTGATGATAAATAATCTAAAAATAAATAAATCTCATCTAATTGCTAAATATTTTATCAAAAAAACCTAAAAATTAGAAACAGCAATTTCACAAAAGCAAACGAATTTTTATAAAATAACAAATCAATTATAATAACGAACGGTCCCATTTCATTATGAACAACTGCAGGACAAATCACGTCGGTTTGCCAAGTTTAAGATAAATAGTAAAGCCTTTTTACTTTATTATATCGATTATTTTTCTTGCAAGAAAAATACTTGTATTGGGAGTGCAGCTTTGGGCTTGTCGCATATGTATCAATATTTATGAAGAAAAAAAAATTTGTTACAATGCGGGCACGAATGAAATAAAGCCAAAGTAAGACAAATTATAATGCTAATCAAAAATCGAAATATAGTAACCTGATAAGTGCTGATGAATAAATAATCTCAAAATTATAAATAAAGGCATCTAATTGCTAATATTTTCAAATCATAAATTGATAATTCTAATATTGAAAATATGCAAAAATGTTGTTATAAGTTTAAAATTTTATAAATAACCCAAAATTTTAAAAACAAATTTTTTATAATTAAGTTTAAGATAAAAGAGTTTCAAATGTTTAATCGTAAAACCGAAAGTTGATAAGAAAGCAGAATTGACTCCCCTTGACATGATGGCACCAGCTGACCGTGAAATATTTTTAATGCCCTAATTCAAAATTTACATCTTTAACATTGTAATGAAACAGCTTGGGAGGATGAAACTAGCATATGAAATAAATCAATTAATTGAAATAAAAAACAGTTTAACACAAAGGTTTATTCGAAGGAAAAGATGATGCAAAAAAATAAAAAATGAAAACAAATTTGCAAATCATTGACTGTTATTAAAAATAAAATTATTAAAAGTAATTTTGAAAATTTAATATTAAAATAAATTAAGTAAGATGCGATTAGTTTTTTTTGAAACAGGGGCATTTATTAAAGTATATCACAAACAATAAAATTAACATAAAAAGTAAAGGCAGATTTGCCTTATATAATAAAAACATATAATGCACATTTTACCTGGGGAGGATATATAAAAATTAAAATTTAAAATTTAAGTTCTTAGTTCAAAGACCAGAATGTGTTAAAATTAAAGCCATATGAATAAACGTACACCAGAGCATCAGTTTGTCAAATATTTTATACACTGAAGCTATGAACAAGAAAACGGCAAGATTGATGCAAGCGCCACGGCATTATTGCACAAAAAGTACCAAACTAATTTGATTTAAAATTTACATATTTCAACTTTTTAGTGAAAAAATGCGTATTCAAAAAACCACCATAATGCTTTTAAACGTAACTTTTACAAAACAATGTCATAAATCTGCTTATAAGAGCTTAACTAAGATAAAATCAAAAAATGAGGTTAAAAACATTAACAGAAATAATACTCTAATTAACACAATTTTATGTTCTTACTTTATACTCCGCCCCCATAGGACCATAAAAAATGAATATTCTAACTATACGAGCTATGCTATTGTTTGGAGAGACAACAAATAGTTTTGTACAAAAGAAATTTGAATAATAAATAACAAAAAAAAACTCTATGATAATCATGGAATAAATGAATTATAAATAAAAATCAGCGAATTTATTTATAATAATTTTACAGCATTCTAATTTAAAAAAGCAAAATACTCAAAAATCAAAACAATAAAACATGATTTTAAAATCAAAATACAAATCTGTAGAAACAAACCGATTAAAAATTGTATTATTGTGCAAAATGAAATTCTAATTTTAAAAAATATATAAATATTAATTTAATACAAAACTATATAAAATTTATAAAATAATGATGCTGCCGAACGAAGGGCTGAAAACTATTTTAGTTTTTTAACGCAATAAAATATATTAACAAACAATTAAAATTGTCAAGTCATTAAAAGCCAACACGCAAAAAATTAATAATTCATAAAAAAATTAAGAAAGAAGTTGTATAAATACTCTATACAGCAATAAATAAAGTACATAACTACAAAAACGGGGTGAAGAAAGAGAACTAGGACAACCGCATAAAAACAATAAGTCACTGAATAAATTATTTTATAAACAATACGATTGATATTGTTTTATATTTGCAATTGGGAATGTTTGAACGTATCGAATATAAATGGTTTCTTAACGACTAATATTAGTCAAATTAAAATTGAAATTCTAGTTAAACATCAGCATTAATGTTACTTGCATCCATGAGTGTGAACTTAACAGATTACGGGACGTGGATTAATGCTTTTAAACAAATATTAAATACGATCGTTAAATTTTATATTTTTACAAATAAACATTTTATAAGCTTATTTTCACCCATCGATTATGCATTGCAAAAAATTTTAAAAGCAAATGAAATCATCCAATCTTCCAAGAACTCTTTTCCAACTGATTTGTGAGATAAAATAACGAAAATTGTTTAAATTATAAAAGCATAATATACTGTCAACTTTTATAATGTATTATTGTGCAAAATGAAATTTTAATTTTTAAAAAACCAAAAATAAAACGGATTATTTATATATATATTAATTTACACAAAATTATGAAAAATTTATAAAATGATTATTTTCAGTGTTGGAAAATATAAGGACCGGAGAACGAGAAAGAAAATAAAAGGACCGTAGAACGAGAAAGCAAATAAAAGGACCGAAGAACGAGAAAGTGCGCGTTTACCTTGTCACTAATTTAAATTAACTAACATATTTAAAATCAAAAAGATTTTAAATTTGAACAGTTTGTTTTGCTTTATTGTTAAAACATTATAAAAAAGTAACTAGAAAAGTAAACGACAAATCATTGATCAGATATATTTACATACTAAATGACTTTTTAAAATTACTCAGTATCTTATGGATGAAAATGAAAAAATTTAATGATACATCATGAGAACCCGAAAAAACAATTTCATATTAAAAAAAGATTTTGTAACGATTAAATATAAATTATGCAATAACTTCATAATAATCAACGTTTTATGGTTATTAAAATGGCAAACCACAACATTAAAGCAAAAAGAATACAAAACTTAAGTTTAATTATGGGTAATGAAAATTGATTTTTGTAAATTTTATTGAATAAAAGATACTAAAAAATAAATGAAAGAATTTTGTATTACCAAATCATGTAGTAAGCTTATTTTTTACAAAAATAAGACCTTTTAAAAGTTAAAACCGAGAGATTATTTGTCTTATTTTTAAATTTTGTTTATCGAAATAATATTGAATTTTAATTAAATCATTTTATAAAACTTCATTACAACGATGTCAGAGCATATGGTTTAGATGCAAATAAATAAATTTATTTCTTATTTGATAAAAACATAAAACGTTATAACAAAATTTTCTTTCGTTTGGTCAAAAAAGCTATGCCCCAAGTATATAAAAGTCGATCTCCATCTCCACAATTTATTTGCTTGTTTAAATCTAATTTAGTAACATTTATGAATCTTCCTTCTATAGGCTCTTTAATTTTTATAAATTTTTTAAGTTATTTTATTTCCGTGTTGTAAAATATTTTGTTTTATATTTTTTAATATTTTATTTTTTAGAATAAAAAATTTGAGTCCAACCCTTGTTTACATTTTAACTTTAACAAACTGTAAATTTGCATTTATTTAATATTTAATTATTTCAAAATATTTATGAATTAAAATAGTTAATGTGCCTAGGGCTTCGTTTTTTAATAATACGAAATTATTTTTGATTTTTTATGGGTTACATAAACACATATGCGTTTTCTTCCTTAGGGCATTTGTACTTATATATTTGACACTTTTTAAGGGCTCTTTAATAAATTTAAGATACCGTATTTTCCCTATTAGTAGCCCACTCTCCATTTGAAGCCCCTCTCTAATTGTAGCCCCCCCTAGAGGGAGGGTTGAAAAATAGAAGCCCCCTCTCTATTTGAAGCCCCTCTCTAATTGTAGCCCCCCCCCTACCCCCAAGCCTGAATTTTTTTAAAATTATCTAACTAAGTCCGTACATAGTTCCTATTTTTCGCCATTATCATTTACATACGTTAAAATTTAGCGTTTTACTAATAAAAAAATGAGTGACGAAGATTCTGAAGAGTTAGTACAACAGCGTGATATCTCAAAAAAACGTCGCATTTTTACAATTGACGAAAAATTGGAMGKCGTCGACTTCATCAAATCCCATTCAATTAATGAAGCAAGTCGGAAGTTTAAAATAGATAGAAAGCGCATCAGAGAATGGCAAAAGCAGAAGCAACAACTGCATCTTTACGGTAGATTGATTGTTAAGTATTTGTGAAAAAATAAGTTACCTACCTACAACTTTAGGGAATCAAAATCGGGTAAACGTTTGAGACTTGATGGTGCTGGACGACATCTCCACGACAAGGAGTTCGATGAACAAATGATTGAATGGATCCGGTCACAAGGTGCATGTAATCAACGAGTTTCTCGACGAACAATTCAGATCCACACTCTACAGATCGCAAACCAAGCAGATGAGGAGGAAACAATATTCAAAGTGAGTTTTTGTTGTTTGGCGAAAGTTAACGTGAGTTTTAAGGCGAGCTGTGGTTGGCTTTACAAGTTTATGCTTCGGCATAACTTGCGTGTTGGACGCTTTGGAGGGAAATGTGTAGCTGTTAAAGGAGCAAAGGAGGTAAATTTAACAATATTGCTCCTTAAAATGAACATCTTCCTTATGTGCTTTTGCCTCGAAAACGCCCAGATGCCTCAATCGAAGCAAAATTTAAGAACAAAACTTCATCTTGTTTGGGCAGGAAAAATTTGGATGGATGATGCCCTTACAGAGAATTATTTGCAGCGGGTTTTCGGGCAAGGATTTTTTTACAACCGTCTACTCGTCTGGGATTCCTTTCGCTGCCACATCAGCGATTCTACAAAAAATGCATTGAAGCGATTCAAAATCGATACAGCGGTCGTACCCGGAGGTCAACCCTATTTTTTTTCTTAATTGTTACAACTGTTTCAGGTTGCACAAAATTCGTCCAAGCAGCAGATGTAAGCTGGAATGCACCGTTCAAGGCAAAGATTCGACAGCAGTACGAAGACTGGATGCTTCATGGAGATAAAACGACGACTTCAAGCGGACGAAGAAAACGGATTTGTTAGTGATGGGTCAGTGGAATTATGATTTTTTGTGCAAATAAAATATTGTTATGGTGCTTCTTATCATTAAAGAAATTTATTTTGGTTCAAAAAAAATAGAAAAATTCGATTTAGGTATAGGGCGGTACCTATGTTAATGGGTACCTAATTCAAAAAAAATACATTGAGAAATAGAAGTCCCCTCTCCATTTGAAGCCCCTCTCTAATTGTAGCCCCCCCTCGAGGGGAGGTTGAAAAATAGAAGCACATGGGCTACTAATAGGGAAAATACGGTATATTTAAATAATGAATGATATTTTTAAAAAGTTAAATTTTAAGTTGAGTTCGCCATATCGTTCTTTGATGTATCCTCGTGCATTTGTACTTCTTTGTAAATCAATCCATCCATGCTACGATTGCTACGACGACGGCCAGATTACGTCTAATCAAATTTATTTTGTAAAAACCATTCAAAAAAAAATTAAATATTTTAAGTGCATTTTGCCTTTCAAAATGTCCTGTTTATTTAGTTGAGAAATTATAATTTTTAATCTTATTTATTCATTTTAAAAACACTTGATGTTAGATGTTCTATCTCTGTATCGTGCTTTATCTTATTCTTATTCACAGTATTTATTTTAAATTTTTGTTAAATAAATTTTCCATTTTGTTATCTTCCAAATGAGTTATTTTTTTTGGTTGTTTGCTTTTTATTTTTTAATAAACTAAATTATATTTATTCGTGGCATCCGCCATTATTGTTATTCCATTTTGTTAATTTTTTTTTTTTTGCACGTATATTTGAATGGAATTATAAGCAGTATCTTACCTATGGATTTTGTAAAAACATATCAAATTTGTTTTAATATTAAAATATCCAATTCATTTTTAGAGAGATATAATAATATTGAACTGCGGCATATTCCGATGGTGACGGCCACTCAGCGTCGTTTCTTTCAGGCCTCCTGGGGTGGAATCATAAGAACGGGGTTAGGTAACCATGGGTAAATGACCTGGTTAGTTAACCACGAACCCGCATCATAAGAAATTTTGAAATTTAACCATTAGCTCATGGTTAACCAGCTTCTTATGATATGGTAATCTAACCCTGACCATAAGGGTCATTCATCTCAAGGCTCAAAACACGATTTTATTTTATTTTTATAAACTTGTCCAATTCTTTGTTTTGGGTTTATTGCAGTAAGTGATAATAAATATAAAGACGACCAACATTGATAGTCGATTTATCCAGCTTTTTTGAGCTTCTTTTTTGGAATTATGTATTAGCTCGAAATAAGGGGAAAAAATACAATAATTTTTATACCATTTGATAGAGAAAATTCTAAACTTTCCAAACATAGTTTTTATGTAATTTTTTCCTTCCAATTTTAAAGGTTTAATATGCTTGCAAGGGTTGATGGTTGCCTGTTTACCATTCCTACCCCCTATGGTAGGAATTATACCATGAGCTCGTGGTTACCTAACCACGTGGTTGCTTTTTTGTGATACCGGTCAAATTTTTACCATGGGCTCATGGTTAAATGAACGGGTGATTTAACCGTGAACTGACGGTTCGTTCTTATGATACGAATCACATGGTTAAATAACCCTGAGCTCGTGGTTATTTAACCATCACCTCGTTCTTATGATTCCACCCCTGGTGGCGCAGTCCGTTCCGCCTGGGTGGGCCCGGGCTCACCCGCGCAAGTCGTTTTTATCATCCATATCCATTTCCCACCAGTTTTGCGTCGGCACATTGTTTAATGATTGTTCCCAAAAATCAAAAAAAAATTCGAACAGTCCTCAGAAACCAATTTTTAATGGATGGCTGCTCTGAGTCCAACATCCAAGTAAAGCGTCTTTATTTAATCAATTTGATTTCTTATCTATTGATTTCACTATCATGCAATTTAGTTTATTTAGTTAAAGCTTCTTTAATTCAGTTTGGGTTTTTTTGTTGGGAAGATTCACTCCAGATCAACTCCAATCTTCATCCGGCTTATTTTATTTGTAGAAACTTTACAAATTTATTTTATTTTATTGTACGATATTTAATTAATGTCTATTTGTTCGCAAATTTGTGTTTTATTTGGGTTCTTGATTAGGGTTATGGTTTAAAAAAACATAGCCAGAATGTATTTTCAAATAATATTTATTTTATTGTTATTCTTTTTTAAATCAACGAAATTCTCAATAACCATAGGCTTAACACAATAACTCAGCTGTTCAAAATCTGACAACAAAAGTCCGACGAGAAGTGTTTGCAGACGGAGTCAAATTATATCCAAGTTTAAAAATATTTAAAAAACTTTTTTTGAGTAAAATTTTTATAAAGGTTAAAAATAAAATTTGTTTTTTTTTGCTAATATATAATTTTATTTTAATAACTTTGTTGATTTTTAAAAGTATCGATTGCTAAAATTTCTAAAATTTATCTTTCTTTAGATTACAAATTAAACATTATTGCTTATAAATATTTATCATTTTTGTTTGATGTGTCGGCATTTTGAGCCTATATGTATATGGGTATCGTATAATTGTCTATCAAATAAATAATTGTGAGTTGTATTAACCGCGCACGGAAGCAGGAAGCAAAAAGCTCTCCAAGAAGCCCGAATTGCTACGGAAGCTCTGGAATCAGCGTTTGTTACAAATTTTATAAGTTACCAATAAAACCAAAAAAAATCTTTCTTTTTATGAGAGACTTATGCCTAGTTATTTAAAAAATAACGTAGATTCATAGCAAGATAAGACATCATTTATTTAGAAATGTAAACTTAAAAATGTAATTTAAAATATAAATGAAAAAAATAAGCAAAAGATAAACAAATAAAATAAAATTAATCAAAAAACAGAAATAAGTTGTTGAAGCACAAATATTATTTGAATGATAGTCTACAAATAACTGAAATTCCATATACTTAAATAATATATTATTTTCAGCGCGTATTTGGAATAAGTCTTTTTTAAGGATTCTTCATTCGAGAATCAGGGTTTGATTTCGAAGCCAATTCGAGAATAAGAATCGAATATATAAAATAAAATGAAGATTTAAAAAAAATAATCTATAAAGAATAAAACCAAAACAATAAATCAAATGTAAAAATTTTAGTATATATTTGCAATGAGATTCCAAAGTTTGAGTAAAGTTTAAAACTATTAATTTGACATTTTTTGTATGCTTTTGATGTTAATATTTATTATGTCTCATTTTAACAATAATAAACTTTTAATAATAAAAATTATTACCTCAATCATAAAATCTAATTTACAACTAACGACGATATCAAACATTTTATTAAAACTAAAGACAAACTTCAAAATTAAATTTTTTTTTCGCATGATTCAAAATCATTTTAAATTAGCAGGATTATCAAGAAACAAGCATTTATTTAAAATTTCAAAATTTGACGATTCTGTTAATTTGAAAACAAATATTTAAAAAAAAATTCTTTTGATTGAAGGATTTTTTAACCTTTTTGTGAATGTTTGATTAAAAATTTAATGATTAAAGTACTACAGTATTTTAATTTTGAGGTGGAACAATTGAAACCCCGAGTGATATTTATTTACCTTGCTGATCTTGATATTGTAAGAAAAGGATGCAAATTTTTTGAATATTTTTGTGACTGGACTCATTTAATCATACTTTTACATACCAAGATGCATTAATACATACAATGCCCAAATTAATATTTTTATTAGTATATTTTATCATTTTATAATATTTTTTTGTGTGACAAATTTAAACGATATTTATCTCCACTGAGTATCCAAATATTTTGATCATTATATTCTTCGCAAACGCCTATTTTTTTAAATTACAATATTCAGGTAATTTAATGTTTTTACCTCAAAAATAATCTCCGGGTAAATTAAAGACGGTATACATTTTTTCGTTACAGCTCAGAACTCGAGCGCGAACGAAATTGTCGCTGAGCTCTGTTGAACCATCACATTTATTAACGAAAAAATTGACGGTGAATTCAAGCGAGTCGTTTCAATTTGAGCACACCCAATGAATCAGCATGAATTAATGTATGAACAGTTTCCTTTCATTTTTGTTTAATTTCGATTTTTTAACCAATTTTTATTTGTAACCGTCGTTGATTTCATTTATTTATAAGGATGTACCATTCTTGCTCATTCAAACAAATCCTCACTTTCTCTTTTAAATATAACATTTGTTTAGTAATATCTCAAAAGGTTAAAATGTTAACAATTT
>MEIZ01000096.1:194951-231916 GCA_001723225.1 Globodera ellingtonae | reverse complement strand
TAATAATGTTTTAAATTAGATTTCTAATTTATTAGTTTATAACTTCAATTGTAAACCAATTACCAACTTTTAAATTAATAAAATTACATTTAAAAATGGAAGAATCGCAAGTGTTTGCCAGTTTCGTGATTTAATAGCCCAACAAATATTATTCATTTAAATTTACAAAAACATGAAATATGCTAGCATTATAAAGGCACCTTTAAATTTTCAATTTATAAGCATCAATAAAAACCAAATAATCTATCAAAAATTAATGACTGGTGGTGATGAAAATAGATTTAAAAAAAATATCTTATTTTATGAATTTCGACGCGACAAAACAAACATTATGCAGCCGCATATTTTTATTTTGGTTTTAAAAATGCTTGCAAGTAATTAGATAACTGGATTATTAATTCGTTTAAAATATTCATCTTTAAAAGTATGATTTTTGATTATAAAGTTAAAATAGGGTTTTTAAAAATTTATAACCTTTTATCTTTGCAAATTATTGTAATTCTCAACGATTGCCAACTAATAACAATTTTTAGGACGACCACATTCTGAGATTCATCTTTTTTTTCAATTTTTCTATTTCATAAATCTAAAAGTTAGTATTTTTCATGATTCCTTATTAATTACAAATAAAATTAATTTAATACTTTAATAAGATATTAATATAATAATACGCTAGTTCTTGATTTTCATTTAAGGAGGTGCGCTGATATTAATTTGTTTTCACAAAAGTTCCTTTTAAATCTAAAAAATGAAAAAACCCCACAAAAACACTTAGTATTCATAATTAAGCGAAGGTCATTTTTAAGTAACAAATAGTTTTCGATATCATACTTTGAAGCAATACTATTCAAATTATAGCTTAACAGTTTTATACATAAATTATTTTTTATAATCTTGGTTATATAATTTTCATTTTTTATAAGCAAAAACTTTTATTATGGAGCAAATTTATAAAAAGTATTGCTGAATTAATTAGAAAAATCTGAGTTTTAAAAGAGTAAATTCAAATTAATCTAAAAACACCAAAAATTAAAGCAGCTCAAACCAAATTTTGTTGAGCAATTACGGCCCAACTGGACGGATACTAGAATTAAATTTTCAACTGATCCTAAAAATGATTGATTTAAAAATTTAAAAAAGTTATTTCAATCGGCAGATAAAATTTCAAAAAAATTGTACATAATCATTATACTACTCTGACATAATTATTATGATTAAATTAACTCAATTGTCAGTGAATTCTTCAAAATAATAATAATAACATTTATTTTAAAAACTAATGTTGCTAAAATTGATAAATATGGTGATTTTCCTTAAATTCAAAAGCAAAAAACAAAAATAAAAATGAAATGAAAAATATTATTTTGAATAAAACAAGATGTTAAAAAATGCCGGTGTCATTAATTTCCTAGTATCTCATAGAAATTTAAATATTAAACCCTTTTTTCATTTAAATTGAAAGGGGGTTTTCACCGGCGGGTTCTCTTCTCCACAAGCATCGGCATGAAAGATACAAATTAAATTTTTCAACAAATCAAATATTTGAAAATATAGTATAGAATTTCCTTGATAAAATTATAAACAAATAATACAGTAAGACTATGAAAGTTAAACAATCAAATATTATTGATTTATTACTGCCTCTACGGTTAAAAATTCAACTGGAATTCATGAATTTTAAGCAAAACTAAAGCAAGATTAATGATTTTTCCAAAAATTAAACAAATATTTAATTAAATTAAAAAATTAACCAGAAAGTCAAAATAACTATAATAAAGGACCTTTTTCACAAATAAACAAAAACGTATAAATAAATAACAAAAAATAAATGCATGCAAGGATATAAAATAAAATTTTATATAAAATCTATAGTTTAAAGTTAGTTATAAATAAAAAATAAATATACACATATTTACTATAAAATATAAATTTAATGATTAATGACTTAATGACTTAATTTAAATGTTTGGTAAATTCTACTATAAATTACAATCATTATTAAAAATAATGCAGTTTAAATATTTTTATGAAAAACCCAAATTTTCTTATAAATATTAAGCATTAAATAAGTAATGTGATGATATAAACAAAGACTTACGACTTAAATATAATAAATCTATGTAAATGATAGTTCTTATCTGTCAATAAATTTAATAGCTATTCGCAAAGCCGATTTATTAAAATAAATCATAAATGTAAAGTTTACGTTTAAGATGAATGCGGCATTCAGCGGTAATGTTTAGAAAAAAGAGAAAATCTATCAAATGTCTTAAGGTTTCTATTGACATAAAAGACCGGGTTAACAGTAACGCGCAGCGAGGCAATTACATCGAAGAGATGGTCCCATTTTTAATAAAAGTAAATATATGGCACCAATAAAAGGTTAAATGAAAATTGCATTTGTCTGAAAAAAGTTAAATTATAAGACATTGGGTGGACCGAGGAATCGAATTTTGCGACGATAGTTGTGTACCTCCTAAGCAGCATAAAATTTAAAAAACTAAAGAATTTGATTTGGAAAAAAACAGACAACACTTTGAAATGTGCCAATGAATCAAATTAAACTAATTAAATTTGGAAAAAGTGGGTGAAAGAAAATCATAAAGAAGAAGCTACAACAAAAACACATCGATAAAGTAATGCAAAAATATAAAATAATAAATAAATATTTAAATTAAAAAACTTCCAAACGTACTGCAGAAATAAATAAATAAATTTAATACTATATTTCAATCACTCTATTTTTTATAAACCCATTTGAATCAAATCATGCTAATTAATTTAATATTTATTTTTTTAATCTGTAGAAATCGCTAAAAGCATATTTGTTATGTTTTTTGAAATTTTAAAATTGATCAGGATTGTTTTTAACATATTTAGAAATTAATTCTCTATAAAAAAATATTAAAAAAAATATTAATCAATACTAATAATGTTACTTGTTGCTTTTTAAGCTAATTTATTTATTTATCCGGTAAATTTCATTATTTTACTTTTTAAATCAAATTTTAATTTTCTGAAGTATCAAGATTCGACAATTCCCACCTGATCATATTATTGCATTGCTTTTTAAGAAACTGCGAACAAAGCATGACGTCTGATTGTTTTTTTAAAGAAACCGCGATAATAAAATACAAATTTTTAATATTTAAATATATATCTTCAATAAGGTAATATTAAAATAAAATACACAATTGTTTTTTTTATTAAAAGTTTTTATCTTTTTATTAAATATAAATTATGAATTGTTATGATCATTTATTTGTTTATTATCCGTTTTAATTGGAATTTGGATTTTTTGCTTTAAATTAAGGGCATATTTCGTAAATTCAAATTTCAAATTAAAGTGCCATTTATTTAATTTCTTATCTTTATACTTTTTTTAGGTTATCTAATTTTTTGTTACAATTCTATTCAGCTTTGATTTCATTTGATTTCAGAAAAACAACTTGATACAATTCAATTTATTTAAGACACCAATATATGTTTTTATTTGTACATTGCACCTCGCAGAGGGGAAATTTTTTTATTGAAACCAAAGGTTATACTTAAAAGATTTGGTAATTAAATATATATTTATTTCATTTTAATTGATTTCTGGTACTGTGCCAAACGTAACTTGGGCTTCCCATCCCCTATTTGCCACACCGTAACTCGTGCCCCTCCATTTAGATTTCTATCTATAAATTTCAATTATGTCTCATCGTAATGTTAAGTCAAATCTTTTAATTTACTTGTATCTTCAACTCACTATTATTTTTTAAATTTTCCAGGATGGTGACCAATATTTCAGTCCGTTCTAAAGTATGATTAAAATAATGGTTTGATTTGAATTATATATTTTTTGTAAATAATAGAATATTACTATTTTTTAATGCGCACTTACAATTTTATATTCGATTTAAGGTTTTTTGAAAAATTAACGTAATAATTTAAAATATTAAATGATAAGTATAAACAAAAAAAACATTAAAAATTCACTTATTTTAAAACTTTAATTTAATAAAAAACGAAACAGACATGAATGAGTATTTTATCTCTATTAAAATTTTTAAAGTAATTATACTTAAAATCAAATTTTGCATACGAAATCAAATTTTCAAATTTAAATAACTTGGAAATTTTAAATTCCTTCTTTTWRTAATCATAAATAAAATTTAGGTCAAACACTAAAAGACTGTCAACGTCTTAATTGTGGACTGTCTCTTAGAAAAATCGTCCAAATGATACACAGTTTGTTGATCTATATCAAGGCTATTTAGAAAAGTTTAAAATATTATAACTTAACTTATATTAAATTAATTATCTGTATAGTTACTGCATTTTCAAACTGGAAAAGGCGTATCGATAAATGTTTAAATTAGTGAATTTAAAAACTATAATTGTATCATCTAAATAATAAACCGAGCATGATTTAATGTATTAAGATTTACATATTTCAACATTGTAATAAAACAAAAAGTTTATTTAAAACATTGACAAAATCTTTTAAACGTTCCTCTAGCAATTTGCTGCGCCCAAAACGTCGACCGATTCAAGAAGGTGCAGTTTAAATTTTGTTTTAATTAAAAGTTTAGTCGAGCTCAATAAAAAGTAAACTAAGCAATTTAAACAGTTATTAAACCAACAATTAAAATAAATGCTACGTCGGAAATACAAAAAGCTTAAAGTCAATCAATATATTGTAAATTTTACTGCTAATTGGGAAAAAAAGGTACAATATCGGAGGCTCTAATTTATTACAATCCATATTAAAGTTAAGGCGATTTGTTACTTTTTAAAATGTTGTAATTATAAAAAGTTAAGTGATTTAATATCTGATATTAATTTAAAATGATTAACTAACGTAATGAAGAGTATTTTTTCGAAAGTTAAAAGCTATTTTTATACCCTCAATTAAACCCTCATTTAAAGTGATTAAATAAAAACCAAAACAATCATGCAAAGTGCGACCACAACGTATTCAAACTTATTCTCTAAAGCTAAACATTGCATGAAATCAAATGCAACAAAGGCAAAAAATAATCAATGTCAATTAAAAGAAATTTATTATTTTAATGACTAAAAAAATCAACATAATAGATCAAGAAGAAAAATTCAAATGTGAATGATGTCAGCAGCATGGCGGTATTCTGATTTACTTTGATTGAAAATTATAAAAAATTTAAACAGGCCAACGGCAGAGAATCGCAAAAAATCTACCGGAATCTCTAGGTAGAATCCGACAAAAGTGGGCCATTAAAGTTCAAATAATAATTTAAAAATAAAAAATAATTTGTTATTCAAAAATGATTAAAAATTCAAATGAATGTTATTTGGATAACATTATATAATAAAGTGTATTTCATTTATTAATCTACTTGAATATTTATTAAATATAATAAAGAATTTTTAATTTTTTAAATTAATAGCCTCCATAAAATTCCACATTAGGGGTGTATTTTTTTGTTTTTCCAACCGAATCCGAAAAACCAGGGGTACTGGTTTTTGGCTAGGCCGATTTTTCGACTTTTTCTGTTTCGGTTTTTAGGCCAAAAAGACCAGGTTACGGTTCGGTTAACCGACCGTGGCCCACCCTACTAACCAAATAGGTGTCAACATATTTTTTAATTAAAATGTTAATGATTTTTTAATTGAGGTTCTTACTAAGTAATTAATCTCATATTACATTTTCAATTTTTGGGGTATGCTTTTTGCTTTACTAAACTGCAATGAAAAAAAGGTGACGCGAAAATCAAAAATAGATTGTTTGTTTGTTGGAGGCAATGGCCATTGATTGAAATTGAAGTGGCTGTCCACCCCTCCCTTCAAAGATCGATATTGGTTTAAGGAAATAAACTTTAAAAAATTGCACAGGAATAATTCGGTAGAGACGATTCAGCTCAGTAAAATTTTCAAAAAGTCTAATGCTATAAAATTTGTAGATTATTTTTTACTTTTTTGAGTATTTAAAAAATAATATTACATATTTTTAGGCATTAACCTTTTTGTAAAGTATTGTATCTAGTTTTAATATTGAATAATATACAACACGAATATATAATATTATGGTATTAAATTATTTAAATCCAATTTTTAAGCTTAACTGATGTAACCTTGCCGAATTCTATCCGAAAGAATAGAAAGAAATTTTTTAATTGTAAATAATAAATACAAATGCGCATAAAAGAATTCAACTTCAAATTTAGTTGATTTTATAAAGGTAAACTGATAATTGTAAAATTTAATTGAACGGTGTAAATTATTTGAATCAGAATCTCTAAATTAAACAAACCAAATACTAATAACAAGAAGACATCATTGATAAAGAAATATCTCAAGATCCATAATCAAGTCAGCTAACATGACGATCTGCCCTTGGGGTGATTGATCCTTTACTCTTGTTTGTAAAAATTCAAAAAATAGTGTTACATAAATAATAAAATATGAAAAGTTTGCCCATTATTAAAAACGATTAAAAAAGAAAAAGTTTTATAAGAGATACATCCAAGTTTAATATAAAAAGCAATTGCTTATTTTCAAACACATACTTAATTAAAATTTTTTTAAATAATATAAAAAATAAAAAGAAAAAGAAAATTATTTATAAAGGTTTTGATATGTAACAAATTAATTAAGAAATAAATGGAAATTATTATAAAATATGGGATATTCAAGCATCTTCATATAATTGTTGTCAATTTAATTTATTATAGTGAAAAATTTTATATTAAATTTAACTTTTAAAATCCTAAAAAATATACTATAGTTATTTCCAACAATAATGCGTTGTTATAGCTAAACAAATTAAATGTTTAAAAATATATATAATAAAAACCAATTTGCCTCGTCGTATGACTTCACCATCAGAATGAATTCGATCCCAATCAATGAATACAAAAAGAATATAATATGCTATGTTTCATATTGCGTTTTTCATTATACAATACAAGGCCCGACTCCAGTAACCGTTTCGATTCCAAGAACAGAACAAAAGAATAAAAAAATTAAAATTAAAATGCCACATTCAGAAAACGCAAACCAAAAAGCGTGCTGAACATGAAATAAAAAATTTATTTGTTCTAATTTTATCATCCACTAAAAACCGAGTAAAAAGTTTCAAAAGTCTAAAAAACTATTAAAAAATTTTTATCACAATAAAGCTTATTAGTTAATTAAAAACAAGAAATTTATCATGGAAATGTTTATCTAATAATATTGATTTAGCGGATCTTAAAAAAAATTAATATTACTTAATAATTCAAATTACAGATTTAAACATGATAAAAGAAAAGAATTTGTATTTAATTATAATTATAAATTAAAAAAAGACTGAATTTGTTTTATTTCGATTTGAATAAAAATAAGTCAAATTTAAGATTCAGAACAAGAAATCAAGAAAGTTAGAAAAAATGTTGATTCAAAATCATTCAGTAGCAAAAGCCTGAAATTATACTTTTTCAATATGAATTATACGTTTTATTGATTTTGTTTTTCAAATGAAAGGTTTTTCTACTTGTATTATAAATGTAAATTATTCCGTTATCTCTTGGCATGGATCGCACGATGTTCAAATCATTCCGGAAATGCTGCTTCCTATGCGCTATTATTAACCCTGTTACTTTTGTATATATTTTGAGCATTGAGCTGGGATTCGGAAGATGTTATAGGTTGACACCTTTATCTTATTTTATATTAAATTTACGTATTTTTCTTTGGCTTTTTATCAGTATATTTTTAAGAAAATGAGTCTTGTGAAATCGATCAACTGTAAAATATACACATAAAGTTTAATACATTTGCATATAAATTATTAACACATAAAAGATTGAGTGTATTTATTTATTATCTATTTTAATTTGTTGTTTTGGTTTGTCTCAATCATTAGTACGAGAATTTTGATTCGAATCAATTTCTGGATCAAGACATTCAATTTGTTGTTTTATGATAAATAAATTATTGTCATAAATTGTTAGTTAAAGTTTTTTTTATGCGTTGTTTTATAGTGAGACCAAATAATAATTAGAAAAATATAACAAAGAAATAAATAAAATAAAATATTACGACTTTATTAAATATATTTGCTTATGAAAATAATAAAAAATACATATAATAAATTTAGTCGCCGAATATTGAGCCAAAATGACATGTTTTTAATTCGAATAAATAAAATTTAAATGCTTAAGGGTAACAGAAACCTTGTTGTTATCTAATTAAAATAAAGAATACAACTCAAATCTATTTAAACGTTAAGAAATATCAGACGACAAACAGAAGATTATTCCAAAATGCAAAGAATCGCAATGACGCTAAAAAACAATAAAATTTTGCTGAGCTTTATATTTGTTTTTTAATTAAACATTAATTACATGACGTATTGACTCTTAATTTTTGGTTGACTTAAACTAAAAGCATCTTTAAAACTTAATTTATTTAAAATTGGAAAATATTTAAGAAAAAGATTCCGACAGGATGATATTCATCAAAAGGCGCGAGGTCCGCCCATTACCATCGAGAAACGGATGCATGATTAAATAAATAAATATAGAATGCAAAAAACGTCAAGAAACATCGTAAAGGAACTATAGAAGAAAATGGGTTGGTATTTGAATTTTAAGACAAAATTTAAATTATTTAATTTAATGCCAAAGCTGAAAGTAATTAATAAATCAAAAGTCGCTCAGTACAAAACAAATTTAATAAAATTTAATCAGTATATTTAACAATAACAAAGACTTAAGTTTAAAAGTAGCTAGACATTAAAATAAAATATAATAATATTCTTGCCTTTTATTAGCTTAAATTAAATTACAATTTATTAACACCTAATAATTATATCTCTTTATTTTTATTGATGAAAATTTTTTCAATTAAGTTTAATTTTATAAACCTATGCAACTGGCTATTTTCAGTTTATCCCAAATGACCATCATCAAGACCTAAAGTTTAAATTTAATTTATAATGTAAGATTTGTTAAAGAACATTGTAGAAGACAGACGCAAATAAAAGAAATTGGTTAAAAAAAAGAAACTAAAGCGTGTGCCAGGAAATATAAGAAATAGTAAGACGATCGATTTTATTAGGTAATGCTACTGTAATAAAAATTTATATTATATTTGAGAATCCATTTTCAATGGGGCACACCGAGTCGTCGAGAGGTACAAAAATTATGTACGCATTGATTATAAAGAAGAAAATATTTTAACAAATAATATGTTAAAACATTAAAAAACAAGTCAAATTACTAAATAACGAACATAAAAATTATGGGGAAAAGGTTAAAATTATAATTAGGTTGCGCACATAGACGAAAGCTTGTTCTGCCATTCAGTAAATGAGTAATCCCATTAAAGGAATAACTATATTTATACTTTGAACTACAATTTATAAAATAAATGATACAGAATTTAAACAAATAACAACAGTAATTATAAAGTTTTTATGAAATAAAAATTAAAAAGTTTTTTTAATGAAATTTGAATTCATAACAAACGTCTACAGCGAATATTTAATTATTATTTGAAAATAAGAATGTAATATTACACAAATATTAAAACACAATATAAATTTAAAGTTTTAACTAAACAATAATAAAATTTGTCTGAAAAATAGTTAAATTATAAGATAAGGTCATTGGCGAGGGTATTGAGTGGTGAACCAAGAGCAATTTAAAAAATATAAAAAAATAATATTTTACGATCAACTTGTCATAATATTAGATAAAAAAATGTCGCATCTTTAATCGAATTTCGTCATTATTTGAGTTCCGCAGATTTTGAATTAAAAATTAATTAAAATAATGATCGCAGAATTGCTGCTTTAAATACTTATCAAAAATATTTTTGTATCAGTCGTCAGAATCAAGTTTTGTGGGTCTCCACACTTAAAAAACAACTCTTTACAAGAAGACACAATGTGAATGTTCGTTTCGGGATTTCGAGCAAATAACAAAATTTATTTATTTATTTTATATATTTATTAACATAAGCGTGAGTTTTTGACGTTGGTATGATTCGTAAATTATAAATTCAAAACCTATATTAAATACAAAAATATCACGATAAATAACATAACAAAAAATTAAAAAACTCAATATTAAATGTATTAACATTACACATAAAAAAGAAGCAATTGAGCACAACAATCGCCTTTTCCCAAAGGACGATCTGGTTTTGTTCATAATATTCTAAAAGAAAAAAATTAAAATATTATACCAATCTTAAATATTGTAATCTGTAATTCATATAATTAAGACATATAATCTTATTCTTGATATAAAAATTAACAGTAATGAGGTGAATTGCGAGCAAATAATTGTATTTTATATATTTATTAACATAAGCGTGAGTTTTGGACGTTGGTTTGATTGGCAAATTATAAATTCAAAACCTATATTAAAATATTAAATACAAAAATATTGCGATAAAACACAATAAAAAATAAAAAATAGTCAACAGTTCTTAACAAAAATATTTTTGTATCAGTTGTCAGAATCAAGTTTTGTGGGTCTCCACACAAGAAGACGCAATGAGAATGTTCGTTTCGGGCACCGAAATTACGAGACGGACAAAAAACTGGCGGTTTAATGCTGAACAGAGAGGGATATTTTTGGACATTTTTAATAAAGTAAATATATAGCACACCAATAAAAGATTAAATGAAAATTGCAATTGTCTGAAAAAATAGTTATATTATAAGCAGGGCTGCTACTTTTAGGCAAATGCCTATTTTTTCTGCGAACTTGGCACAGTGAGTTAAGCACGAAAAACATGTTTTTAGCTTTATTTGGAGCTTCTAGAGTGGACTTTATAATGCCTATTTATGCCTATTTTGGGGTTTTTGTGCCTAATGCCTATTTGTGCCTATTTCGACATTTTTGTGCCTATTTCGACATTTTTAGCGACTTTTTTCAGGATTTTGAGAAATTTTGCAATAAATGCCAAAAATAAAGGCAAAAGCTACATGGATGAAGGATTGGACATAGTGAGCGATGTTGGCAATGAATTGAAGTTGGTGCCCGGTAATGTTGGAAAAATGGTGCAAGAAAAGTTCAACGCTGTTTTGCGCAATAACCCGGGATTCGATCAGATTTTGGTTGGAAAATACGTTTTTTTGTAAAACTTTTTAGGAGATCGGAAAGGTCTTACGGGGCGAGCATGTTCAAACCAATATGCCTCCGGACGTCATCGCAATGTTCAAATATGCGCCTATTCAATCGTGCGAAGTGGAGCGTTCGTTTTCGGCATACAAAAACATTTTGGCCGACAATCGGATGAGCTTTACGCCGGAAAATATCGAAAAAATTTTGATTTGTAACTGCAATAAGCAGAAATGATCGCTTCTTTTTTTTTGTTGTTGTTGTTGTTGTTGTTAAAACCTTCGGTAAAAAATTTTATTTGCCTATTTTTGTGCCTATTTGAGGATTTTTGTGCCTATTTCATGCCTATTTTAGAACTTTTTTGTGCCTATTTAGGCGCCTATTTTGCAATTTTTTGTGCCTAAAAGTAGCAGCCCTGATTATAAGACAAGCCCATTTGGTGGACCGAGCAATACCTCCTAASCAGCATAAAATTCAAAAAACTCAAATAAATTAAATGATGAATTCACAAGGTTGCCAAATTTTTTTTAAATTTAATAATAAAAAGTGAGCCAGGCCTTTATTATGTTATAAAATGCAAGTATTTGATTATTGTATCTTAATTAGGACCGTCCACCATTGAAATTTCATTTTCAAAATCAAATTATTAAAATAAAATACAACAAATACTAACCTTTAAAGTTTCAATACGAAACGTTTAAAACTTCTTTTCTTAAATTAATACGTAAAAACCCATAAAAGCCAGTTTTTATACTGAAAAGGTGACAAAAAAAGATTTATTAACAAGATATTTAAATTATAAAGCTAACATCTAAAAATATAATTATTGACCTTTATGGTTGACGACGAGTAGCGCTTAAACCCAAACCACATAATTAAAGTAACATTATTTTATACCATAAAACCTAAACTAAATTCTCAATTTTTGATTAAAAATAAAGTAACCTTATAAACTGGTCTTGGCGGCCAGAAAGTGCTTAAACGAGCACATCGACGCTACTCGGTTTCTAGTCGCTAAGGCAAGAGTGAGTGACCTTGGGACTATTAAAACATTATTTTAAATGAAATAATTGAAAGATCGATCAATCAAAATTTATAACTTAAAGTTGTTCATAAAGAACATGATTAAAGGCGGTCATTATCTTATAATTATAAGTGAAAAAATAAATTTATTAAACTAACCTCGAATTAAAATTTAAATCTAAGCAAACAAGAACTACCTAATTATATCAATTACTTAAATCAACGAACAACGGTATCTGATTTGGATTTTTCAACGGCTCATTGGCTGTGTAATTTTTGGAATACGGCTGAGTTGGTGAGCCGGCCGAGCCGGTCGGGTTACAAAAAAAAGTTAAATTAAAAATTAGCAAAATAGAATACATAGTAATTTTTTAAAATACTTACAAAATTAGATACAAATAAATTACCAAAACTATATTATTTTTCATTTTCATATTTTAGGAATTTGTATGAGCTTGAAAAAAATTTAATCCGGAATTGTTTAAATTATAAAAGCACAATTAAACTATAACTAAATGTATGGTGTAAATTAATGAATGAAATGCTCATAACTTTGTGAGATGAATAAAAAAATTGTTGCAAAAGAAATTGCGGCCAAAAAAGAAAAACATACACGATGGTTTATCAAATTCATTTGTTTTCACCAGCAGTGCGCCAAGAATTAAAACCCTTTGCTTATGCAAATCTTCCCCAAAATTGTTGATGCAATAAATAAATCACAAAAACGACTTTTCAACGTAAAGGATTTTTAAAGCCATTATTTAAATACTCAATAAATAAATATCATTTATTCAAGGTATTGTCTTTACACAGCGTTCGGAAATATAGGTATTTAATTTAAGATACGAATTAAGCAATGCATCAATTTTGGAATAAGTAATTAGTCAAAACCGAGAAAATATCATCTACAACATTTAAAGCATAAACATTAAAAAAAGATTGTCAAATAAATCTTTAGAAAACTCAGCAAAAAGTTTTTGTTAATTTAATTCATTTAAAATTTTTATAAAATGATTCAATAGTCTTAATCAATTTATGATATCATCTATAAATCTTCTTTCGGTTGATGACTTCGTTTAGCTTGTGTTGGCTTATTAATAAAATAATTAATGACATGTATTTATTTATAAGCTGAAATGAAGTGCATTGCATCAGTTGGAGTTCATTTGAATGAATTGTGGCGAGTGAAATGCATGGGAACAGGGAGGAGATTTATGAGAATTTGATTAAGACTCGGTTAAGGCGTCTGAATTTATGTTGACAAAAAAATAAACATAATTTAAAGGACAAAAAAAAAGTTAAAACATCAACTAATTAAAATAAAAAATAATAACAATTCAGTATTTAGTTACTATTTGAAACGATAAAATTAATTAGCTTATATTTAAATAAATTTGAACCAGAGGGACGTCAAAGCAATAAGCGTAAGAACCGCGTTAACCTGGCAATTTACTAATTAGATAATTTAATTATATCAAATTCTAAAATTTTTGCCAACTACGAACAGTAATGTACTGGAAGCAAAAAAACATTAAAATTTTAAAAAGAAAATAATTCATAATGAATACTAATACTTTAAGTAAAAAGCAAATAAATACTGTAACAAAACGTGAAACGCTTACAAAATTATTCGTATAAAAGTTAGCGCATTTAAAAGTTAAACGAAAGCCTTTAGCAATTTGGCTGCACCCAAAAAACGTCGACCGATTCTGGATCTCGCACAGCAGCAGTTCATCTTCTTCCATACATAAATAAAAGCAAAACAAAATTTTCAAATAATTATATATAAAGTAAGAAAAGTTAAAGTATTTTTTAAATTTTAAGTTTTAAATTGCATAAACGGAGCTCAAAAAAAATAATGGCGCCAACAGAATTTTAGAAATATAGTAATCAGTTAATAAAAAAATGATAATTACTGTAATAGACAAATAAAAGTGTTATTGCCACTGCAACGCGAAATTGATAAAACGCCAGATTCATGCGAGAGGAGCCAAATGCCCGTGCTTTCGGTTCCCAGCCGGCCGCGAACAGTGCGGATTAAAAAAAGTTAAACTCAATATTACCATAATCATATACAACCAATTTTATTGGTATAATTCATAAATTATAAAAACAAAAACACATTAAAAATAAAATGTTAAATATCTTAAATATTACAAAAACAGCTAACAACGCGAAATCCTTGTGCGCCTGCCACAGCACATCAGCCCGTAGGGATTGGGCAACCACACTACGAAACGAAACAAAAATTGATCAAAAAATATTTATTAATTTGACTATGAAACTTAATGTTTTGTATTAGATACGAAAATGTACTCCGTAATAATCATTTATAAACAAAACTCTAATTTGACCAAATAAAAGAATTTAAATTATTTTGAATTAAAAAAATATATAAAATGAAAATAAAAGAAGCAGTAAAATTCATTAGCCCAAACTAAAAAAATAAAACCTGATTAAAAAAAACACAAAATTTAGCATAATATGTTTATTAGGACAACAATTTTTTAAGCTGCTATGCTTCAAACGTTAATCTTTTAATTTAATCACTATATCAATTAATATTCTAATTTTAGTGCATATCGAGAAAAAAAAAGACTTATTGAAATGATGAATTCAAATGCGTAAAAAGATTAACAAAGCATGCCTTTTTTCTTAATTTTTAAAATGATCCCGTAAGAAAACAAAACAAAAAATCAATGCGCAAAAATTTAAAACAAATATTTTCATTTAATTAACTGAACAAACAATATTTGTATCAAGGTTTTGGTCCAATATTTTGTACAAATAGTACAAACGTGTTTTTTTTTTCGTCAATATGTAGTCACCAAAAGTTTAATAATGCCTTTAGGTGTTTTCGGGGGCATTTATTTCGAATTTAACTGGCCGTGCTTCTGTGGCTTAGCATCGCGCTTGGGCGCTCATGTAAATATTTAATAGCTTAAATTTGTTTATTGTGGACTTTCTTGAAAAATAGGTTAATAAATCACGGTTTTTCATCTAAAAATAATTGTTTTTTTTCATTTATGCTAATAAATATTGTGTATCAGCAAAAAAAAAAATTAAAAACAAAGATTAAATCGTATCAAATTTTTTATTTTTAGTGGTATTTTAAACAAAACACGAGTATTAAATCCCTCAACTTTATTATGTAATAATTTAAAATCGTGAATAACGACAATTTGAAAAAAAAGATAAATCGCTTGTAATTCGTCATCTGAAAAATCTTTAAAAAATTAATTATAAAAATTAAAACATTCAAAATTATAAATAAATCAAGCACGTAAAAATATGTATATTTAGAATAAAAAAATTGCCTTTTTTCTCAGAAAATTAAAAATTTTTAATAAATAACTAGAATCCAGTTTAAAAATAAATTATTGCTTTTAATCAATGAATGTTTTCTTTTTAATGTTTAAACACTTTACGAACGAATTAAATATAAAGCTAGAAAATGAAACTCAAATTTTGATATAGTTTTGTTATTTTTTAAAAGGCTGTAAATTTGAAAAAAATATTCACAAATAGTTCGGAAGGTATTAATTAAGCATAAATAATTTCATCTAATAAAAATAAAAATGTTGTCTGCACAATTTAATTGAAAGAAAAAATCTGACCGTTAGTGTAATAAAAAGTTGCATTCTGATTCTAACAATTGTAAAAACGATAATCGTCCGTATACCACGCCAGCGGCGTACAAAGCATGTCAAATTTGATGTGATGCACGCATTATTTACATGAATTTATTACAGAATCATTTTAATAAAAATGACTAATAAAATAACGAAATAAAATAATGGGTAAACAAACCAATATAGAAACACAAGAAAGTTTATAATTTTGCTTAAGTATCTTTAAAAATTAAACAATTATTATAAGAATTAAATTACCTACAGCCCCACATACTTGCTTCTAAATCTTTAAATCAATAAAAATAAATCTCAAAATTTACGACAATCAATTCCCCGACACGCCAGGCGTAACAAAATAATTCGAAATTTCAAAGCTAATTTAATCAAATTTTGTTTTAAAAGAAATATAAAATAATGATACAACATGAAAACGTTATAAATGTAAAATCTTTATAGAAGTGTCAAATTTCATGATGCATAATAGGTATTTGAATAAAAATATAAAAAAAATATTTTACTCATTTAATCCTTTTTTTTATATGAATAGAAAAAATAATTATTATTGCAAAATAAGAAAACAAATGGCGGCATCAAGCATATAATAAATTTTTTTGATTTAAATATTCTTATGTGAAATTAATTTAATCTGTAATAAATATTGGTTAATTTACATTAATTTAAAAAATCAAATGATAATTGCAGTGAAAAGGGAAGCAAATATTTTTAATAAATGCCTTTTTTGAACAGTAAAAATTTTTGATTTAATTATAATTTGATTATTAAAAAAATGTTATTTTAACTTTAATCGTATACCTCATTGAAATGTCAGTTATAAAATACAATTGTATACGGAACAAGAGATTAACTCTCTCTTTTTAGCACACTATTACAAAAAATAAACTGTTCATGAAATTAAACAAAACAATTTTTAGATGGGGTGTCGTGATGTCCAAATTACTCTCGTCGTCTAACTCTCTCTTTTTAGCACACTATTTCTTCAAAAAAATGTTCAAGAAAGTAAACAAAACAATTTTTAGATGGGGTGCGTTGATGTCCAAATCTTTTTTTAAACCTAAATTATTAATTATTTAAAGTGTACTTCGCAAATTTATTTTAAAAATAAAGTTTATTTACTAAACATTTTTATATATCTAAATTGATAAACCTGCATAATCAATGTCTTGGTTAAAATCGTTATTTCGCATATTTTGTGCTCTGCCTTTTTCCCGTTTATGCCAAATTGTTTTAAATATAATTTTTGTTTATATAAATTGCTTATTTTGAACGTTAGCCTGTCATAGCAATGGCCCACATATGGTAGCTGCCATATTTGGGTTTTTAACAAACTTTAGTTTTAAATAATCAAATTTTTAATATTATTTTTATTATATTTACGAATGTTAAAATCCGTTTTGTATTATTAATTTATTTTAACATGTTTGAAATGCGGTAAAAGATTCTTTTAGCTCTTGAGTTAACATTTAATTGTGATTAAAAATATTATTAATTCAGTACCCTTTTATTTTATTTATCTTTTTATTTTAAAATAGTATAATTTTTAAGGGGTTTTCGTTTAGCTTTTTATTACCCTGGTTTTATTGTGTTCAACGCTTTTTTATTGTCAACAAATCCAAGCGTTTCGCACTTATTTAAAATTTTGGAACTTTATTTAGTTAATTTTACATCATTAAAACCATCCTTATTTCAAAAAATAAAATTCAAATTTAAAAAAATATTGGGGTTTAAGCTTGGATCGGGTCTCTGTGAACTCCATGGCCACGGTTACAATATGCTTCGTCTGAATTTGACGCAAAAGGGCAGGATTTTAGATGAAAAAGTATATATCAAGTATCATTCAATGGCTACGGAATTAATCAGTGATTACATTAAATTTTGTGTAAATATATGTTCATTTTTGAAAAAATCCCTTTAATTGTATAATAAATATATAAAAAACAGAATGAATATACAATGTTTCCTTCCTTTGACGCCGTAACAAATTAAAATTACACAAAAAGCACCAAAACATAAATATCATTCAAGAAATTTACTATAAAAAACAATTAATTTGATTAAAAAAATGTTCTATTTGAAAAAAAATTATCAAATAATAAATTATTCCCAACGTACCGAATTTAACATGATTACGCCGCGACTTCTTGATTTCAAAAACTCTATGCGAGGAAAATATCATTCATGAAATGACCGGATGTGCATATTGTATCTCAGTACGGGGCCCAATACATCAAAATTTTTACTATTATTAATGTTTATTATTCAATATTATATAAAAATAAAAGTTTTGAAAATATAGAAAAACTGCACTTCATTAAATATGGAATATTAAAATTTAAATTAAAATTATAAACCTTTTTTTTCATATTCAAGTTAACTAATTTTTCATCCTTTGGACTATAACATTAATAATTCTTTAATTATTTTTGTAGCCTTTAGGTACAAATAGAGATTTGATTAACAAGTTACTATTTAAAGTAATTAAATGTTGAATTACATAAAAATTACTATTATATCCAAAGTGCGATTAACATATCAAATTTGAAAGATAAAATTTATCTTTAGTAAATAACGAACAAATTCGAAATTCATAACATAAAACTCTTGCTGCGCACCGCATCATAATGAGCTTGAATAAATCCAGAGACGTTGGCATAACAATCATGAAAACAATTGATAAAACTGTAAATAAAATAAATGGCATGTTTCACAAATTACAGAGACCATTATAAAACTATTAAAATACTTTGTCAAGAATGATAACAATATTTTAAATCAATTATAAAAAAATAATTATTGACATATTTGTGAATAGTTTAAATTTTATTATAGCGAATGATTTAGCAATACGGAAATAATATTAATGTAATTTAAACTTAATTAAATGTTTGTAAAAACTCAAGCTTGCGTAATGGGCAATCCGCCTGGTTCAATTATGAACTGGAGGACGAGATTTCACACATTAGTGTATTCCCCACCCCCGAATTTAAACGCAAAAGGCATCAGCAGTAACAATTTAATTCTAAGTGATGATTCGAAATGATTAAATAAAATAATATATGAGGTATACAAGTTAATATTTTTAGGTTAAGATAAATCAAGTAATATTTAGAAGTAAATTATAAATTTCTTCAGTTCAATAACGTATACTGGCCAGAACATATGGAAATCCGAAACGAAACACTGCGCACGCAGCAGCTGATCATTAAACAGAAGTTATGGGATGCTGAGTGCAAGACCAACCACGCTAACCACTGAAAATATAATAATTTTTTTTATTTAAAAGCTTAATGATTCTTTGTAAATATAACAAAACCAATAAATATATTTAAACGACAAATTTAAAACGGTAAAATTTGAGATAATAAATCAAAATCGGGCAAACGGTTTTTTAAAAAAAGTTTCAAAACTTTTTAAAATAAGCAAACAAATATTACAAAAAACCATCTCTAATTAATTTTTAAATTATAAATATAAATAAATTTATACCTTAAAATATAGAATTTTAATAATATATTGAACTTGAAGACATAATATTTAATTCCGGACGAACAAAGTTAAATCCCTCGCAGCAAAAGCCTTCAAAGCACGAGAAGAAGCATTTCAGCGGTGTTACTTATTCCATATTTGCAATTTATAGTTTATATAAAATTAAATAACAATTTAATTAATTCTAACAGCAAAAAACATTTTATTCTTATGTGCAAAGTTTTAATTAAAAGACCCATTAATTTAATCTGTAATAAATATTGGATGCAGACTAAGAAAGCAATAAAATGATAAAGTATTGAAATAGAAAAAATTAAAATATTATTTATTTTTTCATTACAATGATGATAATAAATTAAAATGCGCTTGGATTTGGTGAAATAATTTTCAATAAATATAATTAACTATATTTCGTTTTGCTTCCGTCATTCCAATTCGGAAATGTTACAGATACAACAATGTTGTTGTTTCTTATTTTTGTTACTTGTAAAAATTAATTTAAAAAATTAAAGTTGAGAGGCGTCTATGAATATTTTTCCATAACAACAAAAAGTAAAAAGCTTAACACTATCATGCAACTTCTTTAAGAAATTTAGAAAAATAAAAATATTAATGTTAATCGATTAAAACTTAATATATTTTGCAGTTGATCGAAACACGTGCCTCTCTTAAAATTATAAATGGTGAATAAAAATTATAATTCAAAAAAACAAACTAAATATAACGAACATCCTTGAGGCAATATTGTGTTATGCGAATTTAAAATTGCAGTGAAAAGGAAGCAAATATTTTTAATAAAAGCTTTATTTGAACAGTAAAAATTTATGGTTAATTATAAATTTGACTATTAAAAAATGTTATTTTAACTTTAATCGTATACGTCATTGAAACGTCAGTTATAATATACGAAACAAGAGATTAATTGAGTATATTTATTAATAAATATAATTATTGCATTGTTTTGAGAATTGGAGAAAATAGGAGTAATTTACACGCTAGCTCAAGCAACAGAAATAACCGAAGGCTGGGGCAAAGATATATTCTATTATGAATACATATAAAAGCAATTGAAAGAATTTTTAAGCAATAATATAATTGTTTAAGTTTAAATAAAAAATACTCTTATTGCGTGATCGTTGCGAAGCCATGAAGATAATTTCTTTTTGGACTCCTCCAATGATTTCTTTATGCCATAATAAAAATATAATATCAAGGGCATATAGAATAAAACAGATTAATGAATAATATATAATTAAATATTAAAATTATTAAAAAAACTCAAAATAAAAATCCAAATTTATAAATTTTTGCATTTAGTTATGCCTTAAAAACATTTCTAATTATAAGAAATTAATTATCAGCAGAAGGAATTTTTCTTTTTTATGTTAAATATTTTTATAATAATTTAAATGTTAAAAATACTGTTATAATTATTTAAAGGCTCTGAAAGTACTTATGAAAAATAATAAAAAATATACAAATATTAAAATTAATGTCTCAAACATAAAGCTATTCTTACTAATCAACAAAAAATTGAATTAATATAAATTTGATAAGAATACATTTAAAATAATATTTTTATTCAGAGCAAAATAGCAACAAAGTAAGAAAACAAAAAAAGAAGGTAAAAGAAATTTTAAAAAATTATAAATTAACTCAACATAAAATTTTGTTTGAGAACGACGGAGAACCTCCAAGATAATCATTTGCACAGCTTTGAACCGTTCGGCTCTGAACCGTCCGGCAATGAACCGTGGACCCTAAAGTGATCGCCGCCGAGAAATTTTGAAAATTTGCTAAAAGATTTGCAACCAGAGTTTTAAAAATATGGTAATTGATGCTTTTAGGAATGGGAGGTACGAAGAAATTTTTAAAAGTAGTAATTTATGAATAAAAATTTAAATAAAAGAAACAACGAATCGTCCCTATTTTGATAGACACAAAATAAATTTAGGGATCATTTAATAAAATATAATACGCTATCTACCCTGATAATTAAATAAAGTTTAAATTTAAATAATGTAATTCTGAATTTAATAATACACTAACATAATTAAGACAGCATTTATTATTAATTAAAATTTGTTTGTGACATTAAAACGCAAACCAATGAAAAATTGATTCAAAACACATGTTGTGCAATATAATACTACTATGAAATTTGAAAATACAATGAACAGAAAAGTAAGCAAAATGTTTTTTTGATCATGAATGATTAAGTCTTAATAAAAATAGACAGGAATAGTGTTGCCAAGGACGAATAAAAAGAATTCAGACATTCAAAATACAGAATACGACGCAGAACAGCTTTCGGCGATGAATCACAAAACACCTATCTTGTTGACAAAAATCGGAATTTTTTGTACAAATGAAATTTCACCGAAAAAAGAGTGAGTGCTCTTTCTAAACCAAATTCTGGTGCATGTTGACTTTCTGGAGCCTGAATTCTGGCCCATGGCCTTTACGGAATACCAAATTCTGGTCCAGCTCTTTTTGCTGCGAAACAATTCAGGTTCACAAACTCGAGTGGCCAACTTTTAAAAACTATGGAATTGAAGAAAACAAGCATTAAGCGGTACTGGATTTTTGAAAAAAGGGCACGAAAAGCCGGGACCAACATTTATTTAACCCGGGATCTAAGCAGCTGGTTGGCATTTTGACTGTGCTCAAACTCTTGGAGCATCCGGCGCCCTCCCTTTAGCTCTCTCGTCGGTATCGACAGATTTGGAAAATTTCCCGGTATTTCCAGTAAATTCTACCGATATATGTGTCGATGTCGAGGATAATTAAATAATAATAATAATCTTTTTTTGTTTAAGTGGACAATTTATAAGATTTTTATACCATTAAAAAGTGAAGACAAAATAAACGGAATATTATGAATGAATTAAGGAAATGAATTATGTAATTTATGAATAAAACCCAAAAGAAAAGATTTAGTAATTAGATCAATTTAAATTAAATAATAAAAGAATGTTTTTTTATCAGTTCAATTTCCCCTTTTCATTTCATTTCCCATTCATTGCTTCTTCAGCAGCGATGCACTGACGGCCAAGTAAAACGCCTGGAGGGAAAATACCTTTAGACACAAAAAGTTCATTTTAATTAAATTCTTTAAAAGTTTAAATTATTCGAATTTTTTTTTAAACCCATTTTGACCAAAATTGACTGACCAAACTCATCAGCCACACAAACAAAATGGAAAAGTTCGCGCGAATGCCGCTATTTACTGTAATATTCAAAATTAGTTGTGAAATGAAATAATTGTTATTGTCACGGTTACCCGACACCAGCGCAGAACGCGCCAAATATGTCGGAAGCATAAAATTCATATTCGACATCTCAACGCCTTTCTCCCCAAATTCGCAATGGCACGGGAAGCCAAAGGCAAAATAATCGCTGAGTTTGTAGCAATCGTTTTCAATGGCAACTCCCCAGAATGTGAAATTCGATTTCCCTGAAAACAGCAAAATAAACTTTACATAATAAGGGTTGTGCTTTAATTAAATGATTTCATTTTAATATCAAAATTTCCGCGGCACCATTATGTTGTTTTTTGAAATACTGATTGAACATAATTTAATGAAATGACACAAAAATGTACCCATGTTGCAAGTGATCGCATAACAATAGACACCTTCCTTACAATCGCCAATGGAAGTTTGGCCATAACCATGCTCGTTGTAAATTCCAAATTTGCACTTGAATCCTACATAATTAAAATAAATTTTGTAGGAATAATGAAAGGTGTGTTCATGGATACAGATTTGATCCGTTTCTGGATATATCCATACCTTAGTGAAGGTACCCTTAACCTTACCCAGTTCTTTGCATACTGGCCCTGAGGGTAATCTAAATACGGGCCCTGAGGGTAATCTAAATACGGGCCCTGAGGGTAATCTAAATACGGGCCCTGAGGGTAATCTAAATACTGGCCCTGAGGGTAACCCAAATACGGGCCCTGAGCGTAATCTAAATACGGGCCCTGAGGGTAATCTAAATACGGGCCCTGAGGGTAATCTAAATACGGCCCTGAGGGAACCTTAACCTTACCCGGTTCCTTGCACACGGGCGCCTCCGTCGGTGAAGATGTCGGTTTTTGGGGAATTTCCGGAAGCTTGGCCTCCACATTTGTCCGATCTTTTCCCTTTTCTCCAAAATTGCATTTGCAAGAAGCGTTGTTCGTGTGCAACGTTTTATTGTACACATCTTCAAAATAATCAGTGCATACTTTTTTGTCGTCTTTGTCGCTACAAGCCCAAAACATCACTGCAGTCGTTGGCATATCTTCTAAAATTTAATTACGCTAAAAATTTTAACAATTAACAGGGCCGCCGTTGTTGACCAAATACGGACCAGACGAAGCATTTTGAGTAAATTGGGTAGGGAGAGGGACTGAGACTAAAAAAATTCTCTTTGTTGGCACTAAAGTTCTCCCACTTTATTGGTCCCCGTTTTTTTTTCAAAATTTACCGAAAGCAGGAGCATTTAATTTGCCGAGCCAATTATTATGGGTCAAAGTGATCGATTAAAAATCCCCGAAACCACAATAAAAGGGTTCAAACTGGTGGTGTTTCAATTACAAATAAATGGGGTAATTAATGGATTCTCATTGACCTTTCACGCAAATGACGTCCAGACAGTACTGAGCAGCATCGCCGCCGTTGCATGTTCCAATTGTGGCGTTTTCAACTGATTGGTGAGCACCCCCGAGTTTGCAGATGAGTCCTTTGAAATTGAAATAATTTTTAAAATGTACAAAAAATGATACCGTAAGAATAATCGGGCGCGACAAAGATTACCATCAGAACAATCAAACGCGCGATGGCTTCCATTTTTTTGTTTGATTATTTTATTCAGAACTAAAATAAAATTTATTTTTATGTTCGGTTACAATGAACGGCTAAACAAAAAATGAATGTGAAAATGATAAAAAAAAATTTTCTATGTCCTCCATATTTAATGTGAATCATCAAATCCAGCGACAAATGGTGCATTTTCGTTTTAAAAATGAATCACACTATTCATTCTAACGACCAAATAAAGTAAATACGAAATACCACGGATAGGTAATTAACGTCGCATGATAAACAAAAATTTTAAAAAAGCTTTAGAACCACTGAAAATAAAATGCATGCAAATTTTGAAAGAATACATAAAAGTAGCATTATTTGATTTAAAAAATTTCAGTAAAACTCGAATCTTTTATAGAAAATTTCGTTTTTCTTTATTGTTTTTTTTGAAAAGAGGATTTCAGATTACAATTTAATTTTGTGAATATAGTTTCAAATAATACGATGATATTCGAATTTTATAAATAAAATCCCGGTTTCCAACAAATCGCCAAAACTTTAAATTCTTTTTACCTTAAATGTAAAATATCTCACCAAAAAATCTCAATCACGCCTCAACCTCAGGATCCATAACATAACAAAGTGAAAGTCCTCTAAGCAACTCAGCAAATTTTTCTCTGTCTCTTTTCGTAAAATTCACTGATTTATCATAAAAATTTAAAAAAAGAAAACTCTGGACGAACGACCCCGGAAAAACCCGTCTTTTTTGTTGTTTCACCATTGACCATTACTTCTCCTTTGAAAAGTCCCGATTGATCCCGATCCCGGGTTTTCTCGTCCCGGAAAGTTCGGGTCACGTGCATGTTAAATTCTCGGCATTTGTGATCGAAAATCCTGGCTCGTTCCGGGTTGGTTTTACCAAAAATACCCGGATCAGGATTACTGGCCACGGCCTCTAGTGGTGACTAATACACAACACACCAATTGACAGCGAGCGGACTTTGTCCGCCGAATGGGCGAAAATAAATAATTTCAATATAATTTTATTTAAAATATTCCACATTTTTTAGTGGGAAAAGAATTTTTTCTGATGATAAGCTTCCCCCCCCCCCTAATATCTGTGCGAACGATCTCTGTGACAAAAAAAGTGATTGGAATGTTGTGAATTCTTCGGAAAGGTTGGCTTCGCGGCATTTGTGATCGAATTTGTGATTTCGTATAAAAAATCTGACTAATTCATTGAACGAAAGGGGAAAATTCATTCTCACAATCAAATAGGTAATGCAAATTACAAAATGCCACGGAAATATAGTTTAAATTAGAATAAATTCTTTTAAATCCCACAAATATTGGTTGTCAAATTTTATTTTTTTGAACAAAAAAGTTTTGGAAAAATGTATTGGATAAAAGAAATGATTAGTTAACTGCTTTTCATTCATTTTTAGAGTTTGAAAATGGATAAAGGTGATGAGTACGATATGATACGATATTTTTTCTGGCTGTGTTCATAATTAAAAAAAAATTTTGTTTGGTAGAAATTTTCAGTTTTTAAATTTAAAACTTAAAAAATTCACAATTAAAGTGCAAATTTTTTTGAGAATTCTGCTTTACTTCTGGGGGGATAAAAATTTAAAAATACGGTCCCCGAAACGCTTATCGGCACCGCCGANCCCCCCCCCCCCCCATCCCAAATCTTGGGTCCAAGTAGGTCAAAATTGCGATACGCAGGATTTTTAGTAAAATACGATACAAAACGATACGATACGATTTGGCTCTAAAATACGATATTTACGATTACGATACGATACGATACACAGCCCTGCTACACACCGAAACACTCAATTTTAGAGCAGTCCGTCTAACACATAAATGGACAAATTGTTCAATTTACGCTAATGAAACATAAAATTCTGAAGGGGCACGGCAGCGAATATTAAAATTGCTACCAATTTCGGGGAGCAACCCTACTTTTTTTTGCTCTTTTTGAACGCCCTTTTGAATGTTGCGAAATAATATTGTTTTAAAAAAATCAAATTTAAAAGCATTTAATGAAATTTATTTATAAAAATGTTCGAATCAAATTGAAATCACAATTTCTTATATATTTTCACAATCACTTGGAATAATTTTGGATAAAGTTCATTTACGGAAAACCCAATTTTTCGTTTGACAAATTGACGCCCTTTTCGCCCAGTTTGCAACGGCACGTGGCATCATGTAAGATATAAGTGCCATTTGGGCAATCGCCATGCCGTTTACAACCCCAAATCATCGTGACCAAATTACCTGCAAAAAATGAAATAAAAATTTCAAAAATTAATATCATCAAAAATTATAACCATTTTAACCAATTCAAGTTTATGTTTTTCAAAAACAAATTCACTAAAATTGACCTTTCACACAGCTGACCGCCGAGCAATATTCCTGTCTTTCAGTGCAGTTTATAATCTCAAAAAGTGAAAGCCCATCAGTGTTGTACAATCCACCTTTGCATTGGAGGAGCCCTTTTTTTATAAAAATAAAATTTGTGAAAAAAAACTCAAAAATTACCGGAGCAAAAGCATGGAAGAATCAAGGCGATCAAAAGAAAAGATGGAAGAACATTCATTGCTTCACTAAGCTTTTGTCTAAAAAAAGTTTACATAAAATATAATAAAATTTCACAAAATAGGAAAATAAAACATTATTCAATTCCCAGTGAAAATATTTCATTCACCCATTTTGCTTGTATGAATAATGAATGAATGAATGAGTGGGTAGAGGCGAATGTTGGTGTTGTGATTCATTTTTGTGGAAATTAAAATAAGGGGTGAGAGCGTACGGGAACAAACGAATTTGTTTTAAAAATAAAACATATTTAAATTCAAACCTCGTCGATTCATAATGCTAGTCTTAGAATAAATAAAATCGGTCTCGATTCCAGAAAAAAATACTTTGTTGTAGAATTGGGGTGGGTCACGGTCGGTTATAAACCGGGTGTCCCGATTTTTGGTTTCGGGTTTTTAGCCGACACCCGGTTAACAGAAAACCGAAACCGGGTTGGCAAACCTTGGGGGGACCCTTTGATTAACAAATTCTTAATTTTGGGTGAATTTTCTTAACAATTATCGTTAAAATCTTAAAATTCTTCAAAAAATAAAATGTTCAAAGTAACTAAAACAATTTTTAGATGGGGTGCGTTGATGTCCTAATTACGTCTGACTCTCTCTTTTTAGCACTCTATTTCTTCATTGCTCTGTTAAATAAATAAAATAAAAATACAAAAGGTTTTTTGGAAGGTCAATTTGGACAGTAGAAAATTTGAAAAGCACGCAAAAAGCAGGAATTTAGCAGGAAAACCCAAAAAGTAGGAAAATCCTGCTAAAAAATCCAAATTGTTATCATTTATGTATTCTGATAAAACAAAATATAGAAATATTCTAATCTCTAACGATCGACCAGCGAGATAAATGTAATATTCGTGAATTAAATTGGGCCAGTTTTTCAAAAAATTGTACGAATTTTTCACTTTTTATGACGTCCTGACATTATTTTTAAATTAAAAAATCCAATCGTTAGAAGTGTAATATCGCGCGATATTGCACGAAATGCGATTGCGCTATGCGATTGGATTTTCCAATGCGATAGCGATATGCGATTAGCGATAAAACCTTTTCCCATGCGATAAGGCGATATGCCCCAAAAAGGCGATAAATGCGATATATCGCGCAATAACGATTCCATCCCTGATATATATATATATAAAAGGTTTGAATTTTAAAAGATTTTACAAAATATCTTAAATTAATAAAAAGGATTGAATGGACTTATTAAATTTATTTTTTCAAAAAATGACGATTGGCATTGTCGAATAAATTGGCTAGACAATAAAATAATGAATTGATCGACTTGTAATTGTTAAATTTTTCACGCCCCCAAATGTTCAGCAAGCTTTGATGCCCGACGGACATTTTAAATAKGTGAGCGTAGCGCCTAAAATAATTTGTATTTCATCACTTTTCTTAATTAAGACAATTAAATCTGATATAAATTTGTAGAAAATTAAATACAGAGAAATGCCGGCATCTTGTGTTGAGTATCGATTAAAAGTCAATAAATTTAGGCTCTTTGATCACTAAACAAATCCCCAGCCCGGAAGGTTAGAAAATCCTAAGCTTTTAGTCATGCCGATACCGGTGTTATTTTTTTTTTTGTCTCGACGACGAGTCCCGGATAATTATTTACGCCCCCGCCCCGTATAAATCAATCATAACGACATATGTAATTCTAACCCGTTGCTTTGCCCACAGCTCGTGTCTCCAAATAGTTGAAGGCGTCAGTCGACAAATCCACATGGTTAGGCGAACATTCCGAGCATTTGTTGTTGATCGGCACGGTCAGACTTCAAGGGGTGCAACTTTTGATTAGGTTAAAATATCCAAACAAAATTGCGCACCTCTTCCCTTTGTATTCAATCTTCACGCAAATGTTCTTGCAAATCGGGTCGTCCAACATGAATTGTTTGTCTGGCCGGCACGCGTCCTTCCATTGCCCGTCCGACTTGAACAATTTGCCGGATACGGACGCCGACATTTTGGGCTAATTGAATTTTTCAGAAAGACATAAACAGGACAGTTCAGTTCATATTAGTGCGAATTTTAACGTCTAACTGATCAGGATCCAATTGATTTTTATATATAGTCAGAACGAGACTCTTGACTGACCACGCCCGCGTCAAGGCCGCACGCGCCGCGTCCAGTGGCTTCGTGGAAGGTCAACTCACTGTTCGTGAACGTCTTATTCAGGTTCTGGTTGATTGGCCCGTCCGTGGTCGTGCTCGACAGACAGCCCATGCCTTTAGAAAATTGAATGATAATATAGGGGTTATGGCATTGTGGCATTGTGGTGGGGATTGATCCAAAAATTATAAATCAAATTTTATTTAATATTTATTTTTACAAGATTCGTTCGGATGGACGAGTAAAAGGCACAACAAACACAGAATTAATTGGGAGCAGCTCATGTCGAGAAAATTTATGCAAAATCAAACCTAAATTATGCAATAAAAATAGATTTATTCAACGCTTTGCCAAAGAAGTGTCAAATTTGAAATGCCAAATTTAAATAAATTAGAAAGCATTAATGTAAAACATTATTATCATTTTTTAAACAACTTGAAAATACTAATAAAAACTTTTTAATCATTTAATTTTAATCTACTTTCAGACCTTATTTATACGCGGTAAAGTTTGAACAGTTTGCTCCCGTAAACAATTAATTGGCCATTCAAAAGCAATATTTACCCAATTAAAATTTAAAAAGTTTCTGCGGTCCAATTAGAACGTACTTTTGGCTCAAAAGATGTGGCGGATGTGGACTTTTTGCCAAATTCTTGTGGTTTTTTTTGGAAAATTAATGATAAATTAAAAAAATTGAATATTTGTCACAGGGCCGTAGCCAGAAAAAAATTTTGGGAGGGGGAATTTGAACCATCTGAGCGCGGCGCTCAAATGGCTTTCCCATTTGAGCGCCAAGGTATTTATTTTAAGGAATTTTCAAAAAAGCGAAAAAATTTTTTGATTTTTGATGGCAATTTGTTAATTTTTTTGATTTTTGATGGCAATTTGTTAAAAAAATTGGTCAAAAAATTGTAAAAGTGCAAAACAAAAGGGTCCCCCCTCTTGTTTTTTTTTTCTNAGAACTTAATGTAATTTTTCGACTAAATTAAGCGCAAAAATGGCACACATTTTTATACATACTCTTATACACATCTAGATGTGTATAAGAGACAGTATTAGTACTTAAAAAATAGAACTTAATGTAATTTTTCGACTAAATTAAGCGCAAAAATGGCACACATTTTTATACATAAAAACAAACTTTTTCAGTTCCAAAAATTGGATTTTATGACCTCAAAAACGCTCCTATACTTGAAAAAAAAAATTTTGTAGAGGACAAATGGTAACAAATTTCAGAAAATGAGAAATAAATCTGCCAACCCCATGTATCGCATTTATAAGTCGATTTTTCGTCTGGGCTTCTTTCATGATTCCCTAATCGCCAAAAAAACATGTTATGAAAATCGGGGCGCTAGTGATAAGAAATGACAAGAAATTGAAGGCGATTTTGAGACCGGAGCCCTGGGGATGAGTGGGAGGGCACATGAATGTGTAAAAAGATGGGGGGGGGGGAAGCGGTAAACAGAGGAATGGAAAGAGACGATCGAATTTGGGAGACAAGAAATGAATATTATTACAATAATAAAATAAAAAGTAATTATATTTTCTAATCAATTTGAATGAAGAAGATATTTTTATAAATTTTGATAAGTATTTTTATTTCTCTAACGAAAAGTTCAAAGGGTTTAAATCTTTTTAGGACGAAATAACCCTTTCGGCCGCTTTTTTCCCATCCTCTCGTTATTGTGCCCTATGACCAAACAGGGCAAGCAAGACCGCGCACCCGCCAGACGGCTTCTTTCGGTGTTGCTTGATTTGTGATGGCGTCATATTATTAATTTTATATTCATAATCTTTGTTTTAAATTAAATTGCATTAATAATTGTATTTTTTTTTGCATAGCGAATATAAATATAGTCTTATTTTATAGCTCATAAGTCAGGCATAAATTGTTGGCAAAAAACAATTTTCTTCAAAATGTGATGTAAGTTAGCGTAAAAGGCGATCAAACAAAATAAAAGGTCTGCCAAGTCTTATCTGTTGGGTTAAGCAAAATAATTAATTCAAATAAATTATATTTAAACCAAACATATATTCCTGTTATTGTTTTGTTTTATTTTTAATCACGTTCTTGTGGATGCTGTTGGCTTTCTTCTTTGCGGCGACCATAAATTGCTTAAGTTCTTTATTTAAGATTAAACAATTTAGAAAAATATTAGGTTATAAATCTATTTATTAAAATATTTTTAAATCTGCTTATGATAAATAATTTATGCATTTTAGCTTTTTGTAAATGTTTGTTTTCAACATTTAAATTCATATTTGTAATAAATCATTGCAAAATTGTTTAACTTTACAGCATATTTTTATCTTTACTTATATCATTATCATTTGCTAATAAATTTACGTTTATTCAACTTTTTTTTTATATTATTAAGTGATAGATAATTAATTACGTTGTTTTATCATTGTGGTTTTCATTATCACATTTTTATCAAATTTATTCTTCCCTCGGATCAGAGCTGGACGAAACTCAAAATTTTTTTCCGACGAAACGAAACGAAAACATTATTTTTTTCAACTTACGAAACGAAAACGAAACGAAAAAAATTAATTTTCATTTTACGAAACGAAAACGAAACGAAAAAAATTAATTTTCATTTTACGAAACGAAAACGAAACGAAACAGCAAAAATTCTACGAAACGAAACGAAACACGAAATGCCCAAAAAGTCACGAAACACGAAATAAAACGAAACGAAACGAAATAAAATTTTTTTTTTAAAGTATTGTTTTTTTTTGCCAAATATTATGTTTAATCAAGATAAAAATTGAAAATAAGCATATTTTCAAACTGGGACTGGCAATAAGGATTTTTTTGTTGTAAGGGTCAAAGGGGAAACAAATTTTTTTATTATTCAAAATCATTTTCCTTGTTGTCTTTAACATCAGGGATGGGCGGAAATTTATTTTTAAAAAACGGAAAACTGTAAAATTTTCAAATAAAATAAAAAAATTATTTTTTTTTAAAATAATTTAATAAATATTTTTTTAAATATTAAAAGTATATTTTTAAAAATTTTGAAGGATGTCTCTTTTTCAGCGGCCTTCTAAATCTATTTTAAGCTTTTGGGTGGGGGGGGGTCGGCGGTGCCGATAGGCGCCGCCGGAGAAAATTTTGAAATTTTGACTTAATTTGCTAAGAGATTTTCAACAAAAATTTAAAAAATCGGCACTTTTTTTGAAGTTTTTAGGAATGGTAAGCGGCGGCGCCGATAGGCGCCGCCGGAAGAATTTTTTTAAAAAACTTAACAAGATTTGTTAAGAAAATCGCTCCAAAAATGAAAATGCAAAACAAAATCCCCCAAATGTTTTTTGATTTCGTCCAACAAAAAATGAATGAAAAGCGTGTGAATTTCATCTAAAATGTTTTTCTAAATTGGAAAAAGTTAAAGAATTTTAATTGTTTACAACACCGTAAATCTTTAGAGAAAGTATTAAAAAATAATTTTAACAATCAAGGATCTGAACCCACAACCAGGCGTGCTCACGGATATCCGGATATCCGGATATCCGCGGATATATCCGGATATGGACGGATAACGGATATGGTTTTTCGGATATATCCGGATACGGACGGATAACGGATATGGTTTTTTGGAACGTCACGGATACGGACGGATGACGGATATGACCCTAATATCCGCGGATATCCGTCGCATCCGTTGTTTTTTTACTGCTGAAGTAAAATTTATTAAAACGATTTCTTAAATTGTTTTTTAAGGATATTTACAAGTTTGAACATGGCCTAGTGGTTAAACTTAGGGTAGGACGGGACCGGTACCGGGACCGGGACGGGATTTCCCGGTTTTTTCAGGTCCCGGTGCCGGTCGGGATGGGACTTTTTAAAATCTAAAAGTCCCGGTCCCGGTTTTTTGGTCCCGCCGGGACCGGGACCAACCGGGACTAAATTTACACCCCTAATGATGGCATCATCGAGCGACAATTTCAACCATTTTTACTTATGTTTCCAAGTAAGTTGATGCCTTAGTGGTTTTTCTTCCGACAAGTCTAATGTTTTGTGTCGGGTTCGAATCCTCTTTAGTGCAACACTAATTTATTATTTTCCTATACTCACATAGGTAATCTTCCACCAATAATAAAAATGTTTTAATAGTTTTTAAATATTTTTTAATTAATCTGAGCAAAACAAGAATAGAAGATCCAAGAATTTTTGAAATAAATTCATCACGTCTTTCTGAATTTTTGCTTGATTTCCTTAACAAAGATTGCCAATTTTGTAAAAATTTCTCCGGCGGCGCCTGTCGGCACCGCCGGACATCCTCTACTCTTACTTAAACCAGTTTTTTTCTTTGAAATTCYGAATCAAAATTCATAATTTTGCTAAAATGTTGAGGAAATTTCTTTAACAAATTGAGTCAAAATTTCAGAAATTTTTCTCGGCGGCGCCTATCGGCACCGCCGACCTCCCAACCCTCCCCCCCCTCCAGCCCCTCCAGCAGAAAAGCAGAAATTTAAAAAAAATTTTGAAATTTTTTCACAAAAATTTTAAAAATTCTTATCGAAAAATTTTTTTTGGAAAAAATTGATTAACAACCAATCAAAAGTTCAATCTTTTCCTTTAAAATTTTCTTGTTAAGCTCAATACAWATCAATTTCGATTTAATTTTAWTCAGTCGAWAACGCGATCGRAAAAAATTCGCTTTGAAAAATCATTTTTTCGAAATTTGGAGAAAACTTTAGTGATTTTTAAATAATGCGGATATCCGCGGACATCCGCGGACGGATATCCGGATATGGAATTTTGGAACGTCACGGATACGGACGGATAACGGATATGAGATTTTGAGGACGGACGGATACGGACGGATAACGGAAATGGGCTTTTGAGGACGGACGGATACGGATACGAAAATCCGTATCCGTGAGCACGCCTGCCCACAACTGCCCAGTTCAAACTCTCAACACTCACCACTACACCACCACCAGAATGCACGAAACGAAACGAAACGAAATAAGTTAAATTTCATTTTACGAAACGAAACACGAAACGAAACAGCAAAAATTCTACGAAACGAAACGAAACACGAAACTCCAAAAAAATTTTCTACGAAACGAAACAAAACACGAAACGCCCAAAAAACCACGAAAAACACGAAACGAAACGAAACGAAACGAAATTTCGTCCAGCTCTGCCTCGGATAGCAGCCGGAATTTTCTTTTACAGGAGAAAAAAACAAATTTTTTTTAGGTATTTTTAATTGATTAACAACATCCATAATCAGCACGCGTGTTCAGCTATTCCGTGCCACATTTTGTTATTTATTTTCGTAAGTTTCATCAAAATGATTTGTAATTGATGGTAAATATACATACAGCTTTGATTGTATTTCATAAATTGTTTTTAAAACACCTTGTACATTTTGCTATTAAAATTCCTGTTGGTTTTTATTTTGATTCTTTTGGTTTTTTAGTTTTTTTAAATTTTTATTATCATAGATTAATAATATATTCGCCTTCGAGACGTTAAATAAAAATGTTCTACAATAATGATTTCTAATTTTATTATCACTTTGGATTGTTCTTCTTATTTATTTATAATAATACCACAACTAAAAAAGAATTAAAAGGATAACCACTCGATTATTTATTTATTACCTATAAATTTCCCAACATTTTTATTTTTATTTATTAAAAACTTTATTTAACATTTGCGTAGTGCCATCGTGCCTGTCAGAAAAAATTGTTTGTTTACCGGCTTGTTGTTTTTATTATACTGTTGGGAAATAGAAGATATAAAATCGACATAAATGCCCGATTTGCAGCCGACGTTAATTCGATGACGGAACAAAATTAATTTAAATGTTCTAATTGATTTTTGATCAGTAGAGTGTACAGCAACAGGTAGTCATTTTGTGTTTAAAAAGACTCTTTTGTTTAGCAAAATTAATAATTTTTATTTTTTTAAGAAATTCCGTCAAAAAATTCAAAATTTTGTCGGCAGCGCCTATCGGCATCGCCGATTCTCCCCTCAGAAGTGAAACAGAATTCTCAATTTAAAAAGCGGCAAAATTTCCGAAATTCTACGCAATTTTTTAATAAAATTTTAAAAAATTTACTTAACATCGAAATTTAAAAAAAAATTCCTTAAGAAAAATGCACCCAAAGATGCTTACCCAAGAATCAACTTTTTTTGGCTTGGCCCCCCCCCCCATCGAAAAGTTTTTCTGGCTACGGCTCTGCCAGTGGCCATTTTAGGCCTATTTTAAGCTTCTGAGGCAGGGGGGCGGGGGCCGATAGGCGCTTTTGGAGGGATTTATTAAGAAAATTGGTCTAATATTAACAATTTACAAAGAAAAAATTAAACAATTTTTAATTATTTTTTCGTCCACCATAGATGCTCTCAGAAAGTGGTAAAAAATAAATTACTCAGTCGGGGTGGAGTCACTCAACTTTGAATAAAATTATTCATTTTTTAAATATTCATTGAATTCGTCCAATCAAAAAATTGAAATGAAAAACTTGTGAATTGTATCTATTGTAAAAAAAATTGGGGAAATTTTGGAATTGTTTACTCAAAGTAAAGTTCAGAGAACGTTTGAAAAAACAATTAGCGCAGCCGGGATTCGTTCCGTTATTTAGATATCCGCGGATATACAGCGGATATATCTGGATAAGTTGGATTTTTCATATTCGTATCCGTTTGTATCCGTTCAATTTTTGAAATTCTGTATCCGTAGTTATCCATATCCGGATATATCCGGGCATTCGGATCAGGGGGGCAGTTGGGGGAAAAAGTCGATTTTTTATTGCATTTTTTTAAGGAATTTTTAAAAANTTTAATCATGAAAGTGTTAGAAAGAGATTTAAAAATTTTATTCATTGACAAAATCTGATAAAAATCACTTGTTAAGTTCAATACACATCAATTTTGATTTAATTTTAGAAAGACGCCAAAGACGCCACATCACGATCGGAAAAAATTAGTTTTGAAAAATCGATTTTTCGAAATCTGGAAAACTTTATTGATTTTTAAATAATGCGGTTAACCGCGGATAACCGCGGGCGGTTAACGGTTATGAGATTTTTAGGACGGGCGGTTACGGGCGGTTAACGGTTATGGAATTTTAGAGCACCGCGGTTACGGGCGGTTAACGGTCATGAGTGTTTGAGGACGGGCGGTTACGGTTAAGGAAATTGGTAACCGTGAGCATGCCTGAGAAAAACAGGGCAAAAACCCACACAAACAATTATTACAAATATTTTAGAGAAGGATTTAAATAACGAAAAAGAACAAGTAACATAAAGCTGCAGAAAACAATTAGTAACCAAAAAGGAATAAACTATTTTTATAAAAAATACCCTTTCATTTTAACTTTTTTCCCCAAAATTATTAACAAATAAATTTATTTGTACACATCCAAAACATAAAAAAGAGACATAACATCGGGTACACCCATGAAAATAGAAGGCAACAAACTCATATAATTAACAAAATAATTTAAACATAAAACCTAAATAAATACACATTCATAAAAGCCGATCCGAGGAATAAAGGGGAAAAAAGAGACTTTGAGCAAACTAAATGCATCTCTTGCGCCGGGGGGGGGCATTTGTTTGTCGCTCCCAGGCGTCAAATCATCCACGCCCCCGGGACTCAATTCATTCATTGCAAATGTAACAAAATGTTATCGCCTCCGGGCGATCTCTGTGGGCCCAAAGCCGTGTCGTGTTTACCCGTCCCCAATTGGGGGGGGGGGAGTGGAATTAATTTGCATCAAATAGTAGTCCAAACTTTTTGTTGGATGGGACAAAAATCTTAGAAAATTGGAAATGCCAAAACTCTGGGTCAAAAGTATTACTCCATTTCTGCAGAAACATCTTAAAATGTGTGAAAATTGTGCATTATTTGTTTAAAAAAGATTTATAAAAGTAATCAATTAATTTATAAAAATTTAAAATCTATCAAAAAATAATTTTAAGCTGCTATAAAGAATGAATTTAAAAAAAATAAATATTAAAATAACAAAACCTATCCCTCCGGGGCTTTCTCTGCAAAAAATCGGCAACAAAAAGGGGAAAAGTTATGTTGATTGCAGTGTTTTGCTGTTCCAGCTTGGCCTGTTCTGTTCCTGTTCTGTTCCTGTTCCTGTTCCTGTTCTATTCTAGAATTTAGAACAGCACAGGAACAGCAAAAAAATTTCAAATACGGACATTTATAAAAATTTTGGTTGATATTCTGTTAACAAATTGAGT
>MEIZ01000096.1:169223-194870 GCA_001723225.1 Globodera ellingtonae | reverse complement strand
AGTTTAATGAAACAAATAAAAAATTTTTATGTCTTCAAAAAATATTAAATCTAAAATATTTTTAATTACCATCAAAGGGCATAAAGAGAAAAAAAATCATTTACAAAGTCGGGGGTTCGAACCCACAGCCCCAGGCATCACATATCACTCACCATTACACCACACCAGGGAGTAAAATAAAAAGAATAAAAAAGATTTTCACTAGGAAAAGTTGAACCTTAGACAAAATTGAATCAAGTCACTCAGCTTAACCACTGCGCCACGTGAGATCATAACGAATCGTTGGAAAATTTCAAATATATTACTCAATCAAGTTCAATTCTTCAATTTTTACCCTGTTCTAGCTTGGCCTGTTCTGTTCCTGTTCTGTTCCTGTTCCAAGGATTTTGAATCTGTTCATTTTTTTGGAAGATTTTACAAGATTATTAAGAAAATTAGTCCAAAATTGGTGAAATTTTTATTTTTAAAATATATCCAATAAATTTAGAGAAAGTCCATTTAAGGCTAAACCGTCTATAAAACCTGGCAAAACCCCCCAAAACGTGGAAATTTCCACGTTTCCGCGGCAAAATAACATCCCTGATCCGGATATCCGTGAGCACCCCTGGGCTGTAGTCAGAAAATGGGAAGAACGGGTGTCCTTAAAATCGACCTTTGCCATTTTCCTTAATGAATTTCAAAAGATTCAAAATTTTAGAGATCAAGTTATTTTGGATTTTAATAAATTATTAAATTTATTAAATATTATTTGATGGGGGCGGGGTACTGTAGCTCCCGTTTTGCCCACAGTACCGGACACATTTTAGCGGACACGACGATTGGTGAGAGCAATTGAGATGAATAAATTATTCGAATTTGTTTTTTTAAATTTATTTTATAATTAATTCAGTTGTTTTCCCACAGTTTAATGGACATCGCGATTGATGAGAGCAAAATGATGAGATGAATCATGATTAGTGGCAAAAATTCGTTTTGGCCTTCACTTACAATAATATCACCACAACAACATTCATTTTGATCACACCAKTAATTCAAAAATTCATTGCTCTGTAAAGTGAAATAATATAATTTAATTTGACGAAGAAAACAAAAAGTTTAAATGTTCGTCAAAAATTTGCTGAATTTTCTGGTGCTGCTGATGCTCCTCAACCTGCACATCGCTCGAGGAAGTTTTTTGGATATTATTACGACGACCCCCACAAACTTTGTAAGAGACCAATCACATTTAAAACAATTCCCATCTCATCATACAAATGTGAAACTTCCAATGTGCAGCTGTATGGCGTGCTTACTGGGAATTTGGGCAAAATGATACGCACTTACGTTGACACAGTTCAAAAACCGGTTACTTACGTAGTCGCGGCAACCGGTGTACTGGTCGCTACACTGAAGCCCGGTACCAAGCTAGTGGTGGATATTGAGGAGTTTCGGAAGCATCCGCACGCGGCATTCTTTGCATGTGGCCCAGACAACAATCAGTTGGCAAAAGTAGTAGTACCCCATATAATTCTTTCTCCAAAAACTTTAACCATTTTTTTAAGCATTTGGCTGAATTTGCGGTTGTGGTGACAGATGGCTGTCTGCCAAAGCTAGGCATTGATTGTTTTTATTTTATTGTCACTTTAAACTAAGGGTAGGACGGGACCGGGACCAGTACTGAAATGTCTTTTCTGGGACTGAAATTTAGTCCCGGCTTTTTTCGAGCTCCGTTATAAACGGTCCCGGTTTTTTCCAAAACGTTTTTTTTGTCCAGTAGTCCCGGTTTTTTGACCGAGACTAATTTAGTCACGGTCCCGGTTTTCCAAAAAGTCCCGGTCCCGGTTTTTCCAAAAAGTCCCGGTCCCGGTTTTTCCAAAAAGTCCCGGTCCCGGTTTTTCCCAAAAGTCCCGGTCCCCGGTTTTTCCCAAAAGTCCCGGTCCTATCCTACCCTACTTTAAACTCAAAAACAATTAAGACGCAATGCACGCATGTTGCCTTGAGCATGATGCGTAAGAGAAGTGTTGTGGGCTTTTCGCAAAAGTCATTTTTATTTGTTTAAGCTGCTATACTCGTTTGGGCACGTCGCAGGCTGAGTGCGACGAACCATTTTGTAAATGTATGAAGGTGCTCGCTCTTTTTCATATTTTTTATAATTTATTTTAATTAAATTATTTTAAAGGCTGTTACCGATGGTTCTGGATGTGCCGCGACGGGCGATTCGTTTTGTTTTTTAGTCACTGACTACGGCGAAGACTCTTACAAGGAAGCACAGGAGGTCGTCGTACTAATTTCCAAATTCAATTTAATTAATTAATAATTAATTAATTATGTTTAACATTAGCGGTGTTCAAACCCAGGTTAAAAACAACTGCTCCCGGGTGTCGTTTTCGCTTGTTTATTGTCACCGGTTTATCGAGGCCCGTATACCCCCAATAAATCTTGGAAATCGCTTTTGGTTAGCCGCTTTATCGTTTTGCGTAATGAAATTGCCGACGGCATTCTACGAGCTCAAAAATGCTTGAAGGAATTCACATTTCCAAAATCAAAAATGTATCGACATAGAAAAAAGAGGGCGGAAATGATGGCAAAGATGGGCCCGGCCGGATCCGGGGATTTTGCCGAGTTGGAATAAGCTGCAGCGTGCTTTAACCCGAATAATCACAAAAATGTTATTTTTAAACTTCCAGCTCCATAAACATTAATAATATAAACGCTTATTAAATTTCTAAGTGTTCTTCATTAATAAATGTTTTTAGGAAACGAAAGGCAAAGTGTAGGCGGCAACTACCGCGACAACGGCAGCTGGTAATTTGAAAAATTGAGGGGCCTGGAGGAGCCCCCGAGATGAATCATTTTATTCAATACTTTGTTTTTTTATTTATTTTATATTAAATCGTTCGTTTACCCCACAGTTTGACGGACATTGCGATTGATGAGAGCAAAATGAGGAGACGAATCATGATTAGTGGCAAAATTCGTTTTGGAATTCATTTCCAATAATTCGTTTTGATCACACTGTAATTCTAATTCATTGCTCTATAAAGTAAAATTAATTTAATATAATTTAATTTGACGAAAAAAAGTTAAAACTCACTTACAAGCTGTGAGAGACCAATTATTTAAAAAATTCCCATCACATACAAATGTGAAAACAAATGCAGCTGGAATTCTAGAAAACCGGATTTTACTTGATCACCTTCGGAAACCCCGGAGTGAACAAGAAATCATGAATTTGAATCCGAATCCGGAAAATCCGACCGGAATCCAAATCCAGAAACGACCGGAATCCAAATCCAGAAAATTCGACCGGAATCCGAATCCGGAAAATCCGACCGGAATCCGAAACCGCAATCCAAATCAGAAAATCCAAACGGAATCCGAAATTTACCAAATTGGGTAAAGTCATAACTGAGTATTTGTAGGTGTTCTGTGATATTGTAAAAAATGTCTTGAGAATCGGTAATTAGTGTAAATTCCATCACGCCTCAGCCTCAGGATCCATAACATAACAACGAGAAAGTCTTCTAAGCATCTCAGCAATTTTTCTCTGTCTCTTTTCGTAAAATTCACTGATTTTCAATAAAAATTTTAAAGAAGAAATCTTTGGACGAACGACTCCCGGTAAAAACCGTCTCTTTTTGAGCCCGGACTTGAGGACCACCGATCGTAAATCTCGAACGGTCCGTGCTCTACTCCTTTCGGCCTTTGCTGCAAAGCTTCAGACCCTCAAACAGCAGCAGCGTTGTGAATTCTCTTCACTGCACATCAAAAGACGAGTAAACCCCGGTCAATGTCCGTAAATCCTGGGTTTAGCATTTACCCGAAGACGACTACACGGTCCCTGATATTTATGATTGCCAGAATTTGATAATTAATTCGAGGGGCTTAAATTAGTAAAAAAAAATTTTGCCTCAAATGCAAATCGATAGAGTATAGTTCAAGGATGGTCGGAATTCCGATTTCCGAAATTTTTTGAGACCCGGAATTCGATTTCCGAAATTGTTTGAGATCGTCGCTCCCATCCCTGGTATACAGGGTTCGTATCTGTACTTTTTTTAAAGATTTGTACTGTTTTTGAGAGTCGAGATCTTTAAAAAATAAAATGTACTTTTTTTAAAGATTTGTACTTTATTTGGGGTACACGTCCTTTTTTGTCCTTTATTTGAGATTTTTGAAGAATTTTTGTTTAAATATTGAATTAATCTCTAGACAGATAGCCAAATTTGTTAATTTTCAAGCATTTTTCGCATTCTTTTTTGAATTTTCGCTTGAAAAATGTCCAAAATGCAACAATATTTGTTCATTTTTATCCAAATTCTGATCTGATTTTCAGGATAATTCGAATTTTTGGACCAATTTTCTTAGCAAATCAAGTCGAAAATCAAAAAAATTTTCCCGGCGGCGCCTATCGGCACCGCCGGCCATTCCCATTCCTAAAAACTTCAAAAAAAAGTACAGCATTTTTTAAATTTTGATTGCAAATCCCTTAACAAATTGAGTCAATAATTCAAAAATTTCTCGGCGGCGCCTATCGGCACCGCCGACCCCCCCCCCCCTACTAAAGGAGAATTCGCAAAAAATTGCATTTTTGAAAATCGAAAATCGGCAAAATTTTCGAAAATATTGGAGCGATTTCCAACCCCAAATGCTAAGAAAAATTGTCGGTGAAGAGAAATATGGTTAAAAACTCACATTTCATGCAAAAAATAAAGATTTACTATATTTTGAGCCATTTTTTAAAATGTACTGTTTTTTGGCCCTAAAATCTGTATTTTTGGTTCCAATGTACTGTTTTTGAAAAATTTTCGATACGAACCCTGCTGGTATACCTAGTTCATCACTAGGGCGGCGATTTATATGGATAAAATCTCGAAATATGGCCATAAAATATGGATGAAAAATCGCAAAATATGGATAAAAAATTTTCAAATTTAGCAAAAAAAGGGTAGGATTTTCCTAATTGAAGTAAAAATAAAAATAAAAATAAAAATTTTTATATGTAAATTAAAGGCATTTCAGAAATTTTTTTTGAAAATAAGCAGAATTTTAAAAATTTTCATTTTTTGTGGCAGAATTTTTGTCCTGAAAAGGTCAATTTTTAGGGGTGCATTTTTGAAAATTTTTAAAAAGTCGATCCTTACAAATTAGGGGTGTATTTTTCGTTTTATTGTAGTTTTCTTAAGGAATTTTTTGAAAAATGGCGAAATATGGAAAAAATATGGAATATGGATAAAAATCGCGAAATATGGAAAAATATGGATTATAAAATGGGCTCTAGAAGCTCCGACCAAAGCTAAAAACACTATTTATGGCATTTAGAAGCCGTTTCAAGTGCGCAAAAAAAATATGGATTTCCATATAAATCGCCGCCCTATTCATCACCCACTCCAAACGGCATAAAACTGTATACCAATGGCTTCGTCTCGTTTTGGTCAGAATTTGTGGAAAATAAAAAGTCGTTTTTTCCCGACAGAAAAGGAGACTCTCGAGCCGATCACAACTCTTTGTACAGCCTTAGTCATATTCTTGTGTAACTGAATAAGGAAAAAAATCAATTATAAGAGGAAAATAAATTGTATTGATTTTGCTCCATCATTTTCTGCCCACCCCCACCAGCAGCAGGGCACCAAATCTTCACAATTTGCCTCCTCCTCTCTATTAATTACTTTTACTACAACTCATTCAATATTCTAATCGCTAATATGTCATTTAGTGGATTTTTTCTTAAATTTTCAATAATTTGTATTTCGATTTGCTAATTTTTTGTTTCAATATTTGTTAAGATGAGTCCAACCATTTTTTTTGCGATTTTATTCTTAACATTGGCAACTTCAAATGCATTTCCTGGCCAAAGTTTCATGAAATGTGCGTTTGGGCTGATCGGGGTTTTCAGAGCCCGAATAATCGGCATTAGGACAGGCTGAACCGCTTCCGGTCTGAATCCCCCCACCCCCAGCCGAATCTCCTCACAGCTAAAACTTTCCGAATCCCCTCAACGTCTTAGGCTAAGCCTAAGCTTGGTCTAAGCTAAGCTTAGGCCTAAGCCTATCAAACCCCAAGCCAGGGTGGCGTAGGCCTAAGTTAGGCTTAATCTTAGCTTCAGTACGGGACTAATCAGCCATCATGGAGGGATTCAGACCGGTAGCCGGCTGAACGGATTTTGTGGTTCGAGGGTCAAAACTGATTTGAGTCATGATTAAAAAGGCACAAAATGATGGATTATCTATCTATCTATCTAGTAGGGTAGATCGGGATCGGGATCCCGGTCGGGACCGGGAGGTTCTCTTATACACATCTAGATGTGTATAAGAGACAGACGCTACACCGAATTCTTTCGTGGTGAACTGGAGGACAGATATGAACTAGTCGACAACGCGCTCAGCAACCGGTACCTCATATCATTGAGGGCAAGAAACCCAGCAAATGCGGTAAAAATGATTTACAATTTTTAATTAATTAAAAAAAAATGTGGAAAAGTTCATACGACCCAGATTTAAAATCTGAAATATAATATCAATCGATTCCTTTTGGGCTGCAATGTAAGAATCCGAAAAAAATTGTTGGGCAACCATTCCCTGAAGAGTTACAGACCCGGGACTGAAGTGTCTTTTGACTGGGGACTCAGTTATCAATGATTAGAAAATGGGAAAAATTACTCATATAGGCTTTCAAAATTATGAATTTAAAAGGGACACTTCAGTAGCAGTGTTTTGAAAGGTTTATGCACGATGTGCTGGATGGTTGTATATTTTTGAATGAATTTGCAATTTTTAAAGCTCGTAAGAAATCATTTAAATTATTTGAGTGTTTTTATAGTGTGGACGATTGAGTCCCCAGTCAAAAGAGACTTCAGTCCCGGGTCTGTAACTCTTCAAGGAATGGTTATCTAACAAAATTTTTTTCGGATTCTTACATTGCAGACCGAGAGGAGTCGATTGATATATATTTCGTTCGATTGTATCCGTATGAACGATATGTACCAAATATGTGTAATTAAAGATTTTAATCAGCAAATTTCAGCGTCAGACAGTTCGTGCTTTTTTCCAATCGAACGCGCAGCAAACATTCATACGCGAGACGTTCCGCTGCGCATTCCAATTCCATGCACTCGACCATCCTCACGTCGTAAGAAAATTTAAAAGATTCTAAACATTTAAATGTTTTAAATTGCCAAAAAAAGAAAATGGGTAAATATCGGTCATACCGTCCAGACCCAAATCGAACGAAATATATATATATCAATCGACTCTTTTCGGTCTGCAATGTAAGAATCCGAAAAAAAAATTTGTTTGGCAACCATTTCCTGAAGAGTTGCAAACCCGGGGTTGGTCCCGGTCCCAAAAATTGCGATCTTTCACACAAATGAGATTGAAAATGGTTATTTTAGTCTTGGGACATTGCCGCGGTCACGTGGGCAACTGACATGGCAATGCGTACTAATTGGAATTCGCTCATGTCTTACATCAGGAGCCGATTGAACCTGGTGGGCACAGAGACATTTCTAAAAAGAAATTGTATTTTATAAATTTCCAATTTCTGTTCAGGTCGAGTCCGGCCAACCATTGCCACCGCCCCCCGAGTTGGGACAGCAGGAGGCGGAGGAAGATTCGCCGCCTGAGGCCGATTCACCGCCGTCAATCGAAAATTAAACCCCCCTGGGGCGACAAATTGTTTTTTGGTTTGTATTGTCACGGCCATTTAGTGTGTTGTTTATGTGACGCTTAGCCATTTCCACGCCACCATTGACTTGAAAATCTTTGCCCCCTCTGAACTCGCCGCCCCTCTCTGATCATCTTTGCCCACATTTGAATTCGCCGTCCCCTCTGATCATCTCTGCCACATTTGAATTTGCCGCCTCCTCTGATCAGTTCGGCCCACATTTTAATTCGCCATTCCCCTCTGATCATTTCGGCCCTCATTTGAATTCGCCGCCCCCCTCTGATCACTTCTGGCCCTCATTTGAATTTGCCGTCCCCCTTTGATCAGTTCGGCCCACATCTGAATTCACCGTCTCCTCTGATCATCTCTTCCCTCTTTGAACTCGCCCGCCTGTTCTGAATGTCTTGTCCACCACACGCCACGCTCTCTGTTTGGGGCATGTTTAAAATCACTTACTTCCCAACGTTTCATTTTGTGTGGCCTTTTTGTTTATGCGTGCGATGCATTGAGCAATTTTCACTTCTTTTAAAATAAAAAATCAAATTTATGTTATCGCGCGGGCTCTAAAAGAAACGCACATTTTTTAATTGCAATTTTTATATTTTGCAAGGCAAAGCCCTGCTAAACGAGCCATGCGACCGGGACGCGGACTGCGAGTTGAAGGGGTCCATTCGCGATCCGCTGTTTTGCCGCGGGGGCCGTTATCAATATCAAAAATCATAGCTTTTTAAAGTCTTAGATGTGGTCGGATTTAAAAATTTTTGCCAGGTAACCACCAGTGCGTATGCATTGCGGGCACCCTCCAGCAGGGCACAAAATGTGTGGCCAACACAAATTGTCCGATGGATAAAAACAAATAATTTTTGAAACCCCCCCCCCCCCGACCATTGCAATGTCGTCACTTCAGTTCCAGCAACTTTTGAAAAGTCTATAACTTTTTTTAAACTCAACTAAATCAAAAAACAAGTTGCCATTCAAAAGCTCAAAGGAGAAGAATCATTAAAAAAAGGCCAAGCGATTCAATTCGTTTTTAAAAAGTTCAATCAGAAAAAGCACCCAAAAATCGGGGTGGGTTTTCGATAGTTTTATTGGAATAACTTTCTAACGAATTCTCTAATTGTTTTGCTTTAGTTTAACAATAGCTTTTATCGTTTTGCGCTTCCGAATGGCATTTTGTTTGCTTGATGCGGTTGAGTTCTAGAAAAAGTTGTAGACTTTCAAAAGTTGTTGGTACTGAAGTGAACGGCACTGAAATTGTACCCACTTGGCATTGCTCCCAAAATGATGTTTGTAGTAGGGTTGAGCGGGAACGGTGCTAGTACTGAAATGGTCCATTTTTCCCATTGGTACTGAAATTTTAGTCCCGGTTTTGTCCTTTAAAATCTGCTTATAATGGTCCCGGTTTTTTACCAAGCATTTTTTTTTCTTGTTTTTGTCCAGCAGTCCCGGTTTTTTTTAACCGGGACCTTAGTCCCGGTCCCGGTTTTTCTAAAAGTCCCGGTCCCGCTCAACCCTAGTTTGTAGACCAAAGTTTCCACATTTTTAATGCGCTTATTTGGGGTTTTTGGGCCATTTTTTCTGTGCATATTGAAAAGTTTCTGAATATAAATATTTCAGCCCTCTTTCTCTACTGTGGCGAGGTTTTCTTCAAGCGGAGCCCCTACGGCGGTGCCCAAAACTTTTTATTGGACGAATTTTATGTGTCATATTTTACCGCAGAAACTGAGCAAATTCGTCAGACTTTCATGTCAAAAATAGCAATTTACACGCACATTTATATGCTCCGCTGGAAATTGGACCAAAATAAAGAACAATTGCAGCAAAAAGTTTTTGAGAAAGAAAATAAATATATTTCATTCTATAAGCTACACAGTGACAATTTGTCGAAGTAAAATCGAATTAATGATAAATTCTTTATAATTTAATATTCAAGCTGAAGTATAAATATTAATAAATTCTTTTTTTTAATTTAATATTCAAGTTTAAGTAATATTTACATTTATGGATAAAATAATAAAAAAGTATAAATATTAATAAATTCTTTTAAATTTAATATTCAAATTTAAGTAATATTTACATTTAAGGATAAAATAATAAAATTTTATAATTTAATGTTCAAATTAATGATAAAATAAAAATATTTCAATTATTATATTCAATTTAGGATCTTAACTCTGTTTGCAGAGATGGCATTATATGACGATGCATTGTGCTTTTTGTTGCGCGTTAGATTCGAAATTTTAAAATTATTAAAATGCGAAAATAAATTTTACAACGAAATTTTTCAAAACAATTGTCTAAATGAAGCAAAGCAAATCATCAGCGAAAATTTAGATCAAATACAGGAATGGTTGCTAAGCGATTTGCTGCAATTTATTAACCATCGGCACAAATTGCTCAAATATTTCGAGTAAATTATTCATCAATTAATGAGAAAAAACACACAAATTAAAGAGTTAAAAGTAGTAAAATTTGAATATCTTCGCAAAATTGAATTTTAGTAAAAATTCAAAATTTACTAGTAAACTACGAATTTACTAAAATTCAATTTTGTGAAGGTATTCAAAATACGGTGCTAGGTCGTTTCGTAAATTCCGCCACATATATTTTATGAAGTAATTTTAGACATCATAACTTTATTCACACCGCAATAAATCAGTTAAACCTTATACCATTGGAAAGCTCTAAATGAGTAGAGCTGTTTGTGGAACTAAACTAGGTAAGCAGTAAATCAAAGTTTAAAAAAGTTATGATCAAAAACCCACGGCCCGATTTTTTTGGCAATTTTACATTATAGGTTTTTTGAAACTTCTCAAACCACTTGGACTTTGCTTTTTCTACTTATTTAAAGCTTCCTAATGGATTAACTGATTTATTGCGGTGTAAATAAAGTTATGATGTCTAAAATTACTTCATAAAATATATGTGGCGGAAGACGAAACGACTCACTCAGCACAAAATAATACGCCGACACATATTTTTTAAATTTCAAAAGTTTGTTTTAGAATGATTTCGAAAAGCAATATTCGAGAAGTAAACAAAGTACGGGAGTTGTTCATAATGCTGGTCGGAGGTTCGAGGATGGCATTGCTTTGCAGTATTAAAGAATTGTCCTTTCTTTGTGAGAAATAATTAAATTAAAATGCATAGGACAGATTTAAATGGATAATAACATTCACAAAAAGCTTCTACGACTCTCCTCCCTCTGCTCTAATAAATGATTATTGTTGGAGATTTTTATAATTTTTGTGAATACCAAATTTAAAAAAAAACAATTTTCTAAAATATTGAAAAATCTAAAATAAATTTCAGGCGCTGCCCCATTTACTTCATATGCATTGATGTATAGTGACTATTTCCAAAACAAAAGCGAAATCGGCAAATGGAGAAGCAAAATGATGCTGGAATTTAGTCTCTACAATAAATGGGGAACAAATTTCTTTAAAAAACAATATATTAAAATACGCAGTGAAGAGGGTAAATAATTTTGGTAATATTAAAGAACTAAAGGTTTTATACAATTCTAAATAATAAATCTTCAATTAAAATCCAAATTTTAATTTTAGCACATAAATAAAAAAAATGCTTCTTTTATTATGCAATTAAAAATTATAAAATTCTTTGAACCGTTCCTTTTATTATGCAATTAAAAACCAAATTTTAAATTTTAGCAGACAAATGCAAATATATCGCCAATTGTGTGGAAGTGCAAACAAATTTTCTGACCATTATGTTTAAATGGTGGGTGTCATACAGCAAAATATTTTGGTACAATGAGAAAAAAATTCGAGCAAAAATAGTCGACACTCTGAAAAAGTGTAGGGCAAAGCTGAACCTGCTGAAAGAAATGATAACAAAAGCGGACGAAGACGGGCCGGCGGCACCGGAACTTCAGTATGCCGTCGGCACAGGCGAAGTTTGTTCGTTTCTGCCGTAGACTTTGTGAAGCATCAAAAAGGGCACAAAGCCCGAAGGCTTGCCAAAATTTGACCAAAAAGGTCCCCCCTATGCTTTTTCAAAAACTAAAAGTGTTCCACAAACAAAAAATGCCAATAATTTTAATTTAATTTTAAACAAAAATGCCAATAAGTTAAATTTAAAATAAAAAATGTCAGTAGTTTTAATTTATTCTCAAACAAAAAATGTCAATAATTTTAATTTCAAAAAATGCCAATAATTTTAATCTAATTTTAAACAAAAAATGCCAATAAGTTTAATTTAAAATAAAAAATGCCAGTAATTTTAATTTAATTTTAAACAAAAAATGCCAATAATTTTAATTTATTTAAAAAAAAGCCAATCATTTTAATTTAATTTAAACTTAAAAATGCCAATAATTTTAATTTATTTTTAAACAAAAAATGCAAAAATTTTTATTAAATTTTATATGATGCTGTTGTGGGAGAACGGACCCGCGGACACTTCCCTTTATTATGCGCTCAGAATTTGCGTTGAACAAGCAGTCGCGGAACACTCCAAACGGATAGCAGAAAGGCGGACGAGGGATTTGGACGATTTGGAGGCCGAAATAATTGCAAAATTTGTTATTTGCATCGGCAACAAAATGGGCAAAGCGCCTCGGAAAGACACAATTTTGTGTGAATTGCAATTCAACCAAATGGCCAAATTGCTCGACAAATGGGACGACTTTAGGCAAATGTTGGAGGAAAATAGTGAGAAATTTTACAGCGAGAGTGGGGGATAGGGCTGCTCGAGAGTCTCGACTCAAAACATTTCTATGGTTTTGGGGTCTCGAGGTCATTTCTCGGTCTCGAGTCAAAAATTTCTCGCTTNAACGAGCGGGTCAAAAAGTTTGAAGTGCTATTAAAGGAGGTATTTAATAACAATAAAATTAAACACCTAAATTTTGTTTTATAAAAAAAGTAGCAATTAAAAAAACTTAAATTAAAATATAATAATAATTATACAAAATGTTTTCATTCAGAAAGACAAATATTTTCCTGTCGCCGAAAGTTTCGTTGGGTCGGCGGCGTCGGACACTGACGAAGAAACATTTGAAGACACAAACGACAAATTTGTTGTTGAAAAAAATGAAATCAAAACAAATCAAAATGATTATTCAGTGCAAAATATTAGCAAAATCGAAGAAAATTTGGCCAATTTTGATATGAAAAATGAAAAAAGAGCAAAAAATTCTGATGAAATAATCGAATTAAGCGATGAATATGAATTATATAATAAAAAAATTAGAGAAATGTACGGAAACTCGGAAATAAATGATGAACTTTTTGAGTTATATTCGGAAAGTGAAAATTGGATAAAGCAAAGTCAGTCGAAAAAGGCAAAAAACAAAGAGAAAATGGAAAATCGTCGAAGAGACATTACAAAGTTTAAAAATGAAAAAGAAAATGGAGACCAAAATATGAAAAGTAAAAATTTGAAAGCAATTATTATATCGGATGATAATAAACCATCTGCAGAAAAAACCGAAAAGAAAACGGATTCTGTGGCAATTTATTTAAAAAAATATGAAAATGAAGAAATTTCGAAAAAAAATTATACAAAAACATTGAAAGAAATTGGAATCGTCAAATTGGCAGGCAAATTCCACTCCTTTAAATAGACAATAAATTTAAAACGTGAATAAGCAGCATTGAATAATAATTTTAAATTAAATTTAGATTTATTGGACGATTTTCTTTTGAAAAATATTTTTAAAAATTTGTTTTCGAATAATTTGGAAGAAATATATGTGGAGCATTTAAACAACACTTTTTTGCTTGTAAGAGCAATTCGAGCGAAATTAAATTTCATAAAAATTCGATCAACAATTCAAACCAATAAAAATTTTAAAAAATTTTGTGTAAAATGGGACAAGTTTATTAATATTGAGAAAATTAAATTCGAAGAAATTCAATTTCTGCACGAMAAATTGTATTTTATGCATAATGAGCTGGAACAATTTGCATTTGAGTAATATGATTTATTAAATTTCATTTAAAATTTAAAAATATATTTTTTTAAGTCCATCTAAAAATAGTTTATTGGAGAAAGTTGTTGAAATTATTGACGAAAACAAATTTATGAAAATTGAAAGTGATTTTTCTAATAAAAGAAAAGAAATCAATCACGAAGTTACTCAATTCGGTTCTTACAATATTGTTGAATTCAACACCGTTTTAACGCAATTAAAAGATCACGAATATTCAACATTTATTGCCAAAGGAATTTTTGACTCTGAGACAATGGAAAGTTTAAAAATGACAAAATGCCAAAATCAGCAAAAGTTGGCCAAATGCCAAAATGAGTCAACCAACGAATTGACAAAATGCCAAAATCAGCAAAAGTATTCAAACGACGAAAGATTGGCCAAATGCCAAAATGAGTCAACCGACGAAAATTTGACAAAATGCCAAAAACAGCAAAAGTATTCAAACGACGAAAGTTGTGAAAGTCGCACCAAAAATTTATGTGCCTGTGCTGAATACGATGACAAATATGTGAAAATGCTCGAAAATATGCTTAAAATGAAAACATTAGGCAATTTTTTTTTAGACTTTAAATAAATTAAAAAAATTTAATAGTCCATTTATTTGTTTTGACAAAATTATTTATTAAATCTTATTTCAATATTTGCATTTTAGTCAATATAGTGGCATTTTTATAGAAATCTTAAGAAAATGTAATAAGCTCAATTCAAAAAATTTTTGGGCCTCCATAAAAAATTTCTGAAAACCCTCTAGTTTTTTGAGATATGTGAAAAAAAATTTCAAAATTTTTTTTGAGTTATAAAATAAATCGAAAAATTATTGGAATTCAATTGGCAGCAAAAACAACAAATTATGTTTAATTCGGCGCTTTTGTTTTTATGTATTTTTAGGCTAATATTTGAAATTTTATAGATTTTTCGTCAATATTTTAGTGAACATCACTGTTTTTTAGCCTTTGAAAATCGAAAATATATTTTTATGCGGTTTATAGATTCATTGTTTTATGCCCGCCATGCACATGACCTTGAAGGCATCCAATACAATTTGATACGAACGATCCCAAAGAATCGGGAAAATGAATTACAAATCTCAAATGAGGTAATTAACTACCTACTCTACAATATATTTAATTACAACACTACAAAAATATTTTCAGATTTCCAAATTTATTTCTTCGCCCGAATTTGGTCGGAGCAATAAAACGCCAATTTTGGCATTGAAAAAAGGCATTGAATCAATCGTTGAGGACTGGGCCAAGCAATTTACATCAATTAGTTACTTTTATTTAATAATTAATATTTTATAAGTACTAATGTTATATATGAGAATATAGAGCCCGACCGATCGAGACCTCTTGACCGAAATTTTTCGAGATTTTCAATCAAAATCTTTGTTTGGTCCTCAAGGCCGGGCTATTTTTTTTGGCAAGGCCAAGTAAAGTTCCTACCGGTAAAATGGCATTCCTGTGGGGTATCAGTTAGCGAACATTGTTATCAATAAAAACAAAATCAGCACCTAAAATACGTAGGAATGAAAGAATGAATAGTCTCATATAGGGTTCCTCCCCGACCCCGACAATTTAGTCCTCCCCGACGCCGACCCCCGACATGGCCAACCCCGGCCTCCCCGACCCCCGACTTTCCCGTCCCCAAGGGGTTGGGGAGGAACCCTAGTCTCATTAATTCGCATTTTTTGGAGGGGACCATATAACCGAAAGACCTTCTTTTTTGTCATTTTGAGAGCCTCGATTGGTGACAATTGGATCACATTTGATGAGTACCGACATGGAAGGATCGGATTTAGATTTGCTTTGTGTTGTTCATGACAAAATTAATGTTCGCCATTTTTATGGGGAAAGCGGAGGCGATTTATTCACTCTCCTCAAAAAGGTTATTGTTTTTTTTTCATTAATTGCATAAATAGTTTTAATAAGTACTCGACAGAAGGGATTTAGTAGTAAAAAGGCGGCAAAAACGATAAATTAAAAAGTGCTGTTAATCCGACACGCCCTTGGGGGCTCTATTAAAGGAACTACGGTATTTCCAATTTACCAAAAAAATCAAATTTGTTAAACGCTAACAATTAATATTTTTATGTTTCACCCAAACAATAAATTCTTTTCAGAGAAAATAAATTTCCCATTATTTTTAGAAATTGAAAGGAATAAATAACATTAGTTGGATAGACGGAAAGGTCAAAATGGTGCGAATTGAACATGTGAACATTGAGGTTGACCTGTCGCTGGTGCCCGTGCCGGAAGAATATTTGTCGCGGACAGAATTGCTTCTTGAAGATGATGAGCTCACTCGCCAGATGACGTATGAATCCGGCATTTATTCTTTGGCAGGTGTGCATAAGGCTGCTGCCTGACCCTATCAATTTTAATTGGAAAACATTCAAAAAAAATTTTTTAGGTTACAAATCCGCAAAATTCCAATTGTCCCTTCTTATCTCGGGTCAAAAAGAAGAGTGCATTTCGCTGCGCAAGGCTGTTAAAGTTTGGGCAAAAAGTGAATTTTAAAATAAATTTAAATTTTAAAACAAAAAAGAATATTTCTGCTACCTTTTTGTTCACAGATCGTCTCATTTATTCGGGAATATTTGGCTATTTCAATGGGGCGGCTTTGTCGGTTATGGCCACAAAAATTTGTGTACTTTTTCCCGATGCGCCGTTGTCATATTTGTTGTTACAGTTCTTCTCAATTTACTCTAATTGGTAATTACGGCTTTTTATCGGCATTTAGATTTTATTGAAAAAATTTAAAGAAAGCTTTTTAAGGGATTGGGCCCACCGTGTCCCCGTGATTTTGGACAAATTGACGCCAAGTACAATGAACGAAATCGTGTGGTTTTGGCCTCCAATTTTTAGTCGTGCACCAATGAATGTGATCACTCCAAAATTCCCTGAACAAAATGCTGCATTTAATGTCAACGATTTTACATTTCGAACAATTATCGCCGAATTAAAAATTGGTAAGGAAATAAATAAAAAAGGAATAATATTAACTTTTTATTAATAATAAATTTATATGTTAAGCGAATGAAATATTATCAGAAAATACCAAAAAATGGCGACATATTTTTGAAGAAATCAAATTTAAAGACAATTTTGGACATTTTGCATTGATTTTGTGTTCGGCAATCAACTTTGAAGAGTATTCAAAAAATTGTGCATTCCAAAAGAGTAAAATTCGAGAAAAACTGCTAACCTGGGCTAACCAGGAAAGTGTTGCCCTAAGGTTGGAACAATTTCATCTGATCCCCCAATCGGAAGAAAAAATTGCCTGCAGAATGAAAAAGTAAGTAAAAACAAAGCATTAGCATTATTTGACATAGAAAGTCATGGAATCCGTGTCCGGATAATAATCAGGGTAGACCAAATATGACATTTGCCACATTTTGGGGTCTTATTTCGCGAACTTGAAGAGTTTGTTCAAATTCTCAACAACCATTTCGCCAATCAATTTTTTTCCCCTGCGGCGCCATCAAAAATTCAAAATTTTCTCGGCGGCGTCTATCGGCACCGCCGACCCTCCTTCCCCCATAGAAGTGAAGCCGAATTTTAAAAAATTCCGCGGCATATCCGTGACCAGACCGGAAGCTCTGGTACTTTTTTCAAAGACTTTAGCATGTTTTAGCGTTGGATTCCTCTCATTAATTGGTTTCTCCAATTAAACGGGTTGAGATTTCAAAATGTTTCGCGCTTAAAATTAGTAACTGGGTTGGACCACAAATAACGGGTTCAAACGCACGAGTAGAGTCCGATTGCGCCTTTTTGGCACTGCCGGGAATTTCGTTTTTGTTAGAAAGTTTTGTCAGTAACTTTTGAATTTTTAATGATTTTTAAGAACAACTGCTTTTGGTCGTTTATGGCTTGTCGGCTTAACAATGAAAGCCGAATACCGCAACGAAAACTTAACTTTGAATTTGTTACCAATTTATGATTCTGATCAACTGCCGGCGTTGGATGTTTTTTGGATACGGTCATTCTATGCGGAGGCAAAAAATCTCAAAAAGAAGTATAAAATACAAATTAATTATTTTAATCCGTTCTTTTTTTTAGAATTGAAATGTTGCGACACATCAAACAGTGAATGAATAAGGAATTTCATTATCATCCTCAAAATGTGCATTGACGTTTGCCAAAAAAACTATATACCTAAACAAAAAAGCATTCATTTGTCAGTTGCAACGGAAAAACAAATTATGAAAACTTTTCCTTTTTATCATTTAAAATAATAATCAAAAAATGGGGTAATTTTTGTTGTTGCTACTGACGTTGGCACTTCGTAGTTTGATGCTATTTTGCAGCCATTTATCCTTATGTTATTTTTCTTTGCCCCCCTTTTTTTGGCAAATACAAATTCAATTATGGATTTTATCTTATACATAAATGTCAGTCTCCAAATAAAATCAGTGGTGCGGATCAGGATTGCATCAGGTTGAGAAAAACGTCGAAGTCAGATTTCGGGCATCTGGTAGTAAAAAAAAATCGGAGTTGGCTCATCGGGTTTCATCTTCGGGTGGAAAATTTTTTTTAAAGATATTAAACGTTAATCACAATAAAAAAATCATAAATTGGTAAATTATGGTGCAAAAACAACAATTTCTTCAGGTTTTCTGCTTTTACACCAAAAACAGCCTCACTTTCTTGAGACCCACAGGTGCAGAAGGCGGGAAAAATTTTAGTTAGGCTCAGATTATTGGTTCCTCAAAATTTCATAGCTTTCCAGTTAGGTTGACGAAGCTGTGCCTGGATTTTATCGTACAAGTTCGATGCGCTTTTAGCGGGCACCTGAGTGTGGTGATCAACGCTGGCGACAATCAACACAACAGTTGAAAACACATCAAATCGATTAGAAGCTAGGGTAGTTATTAACACAAATTTTAGCACATATCTAATAAAAGAAAATTTTTTTTTTTGACTAATATGCAAAAAAAATCATAAAAACGCAACAATAAAAAGTTCAAATTTTTAACTCTTCAACTCCACCATGAGAATCCATCCTTTTAAAGAAAATCGTGAGAGACCGACGATGCCGACAGGTGCGTCGGAAAAATTTTGGGATTTTTGTTAAAAATTTCACCAACATTTTTTCAAAATTAAGCATTTTGGGATCGGAAAAATTTTCAAAACAAATTGGTTTACATGAGAGTGGAGGATGTCCGGCGGTGCCGATAGGCGCCGCCGGAGGAATTTTTACAAAAATTGGCAACCTTTGTTAAAATTTGAAGAAAAAATTCAAAAAAGATGCGATAAATTTTTTTAAAAATTTGTCTTTTGCGCGTATTTTAATTGAAATTATTAAAAAATTTATTTAAAAAATTTTATTAATTAGGGAAGTGTAGGTGACAAAGGCGAAAAAAAATAATGGCTTCCAGTCAAGAGGGTTCGAACCCGGACGAAAAGTTCAACTCACCGAAAAGGCATACCACTAAGCTGTGGATATAATTGGTTGCCACTAGAGACCGGCCAGAAGGGTCGGTCGGTACTTTTCGGTAAAGTACCGAAAAAGTACCGGTACCGAAAAGTACCGAAAAAGTCCAAAAAGGTTCGGTCGGTACTTTTCGGTAAAGTACCGAAAAAGTACCGGTACCGAAAAGTACCGAAAAAAATTGCCGGTACTTTTTCGGTTTTCGGTACCAAGATTTTTTWAATWAACTTTYCAACAAAAAATCGTTTATTTTGGAAATCTTGGCTTTATTAATATTTATTATTGAATATTGGGAGATTGCGGTTCAAGAAAATTAGCATTTCGACCTGTTCCTGTTCTGTGACATGATTTTAATAGTTTTTGGATCAGTTTGAATGGGGCTTGGCAGTGCCGCCGAGAAAATTTTGGATTTTTGATGGCATTTATTAAGAAAAAATGGCCCAAAAAATGCATTTCGGAAACAAAAAATGCTTGAAAAAATTTAAAAAATCAAATAAAATTTCACCGGACACTTTTGAAATTCCGAGTCCGCCCCCAAAAAAATCTCATATCCGTTATCCGTCGATATATCCGCGGATATCCGGATGCCCGTGCTCACGCCTACAATTTATTAAGAAATCTTGTCCAATTTCGATAACTATAATGGTGAAAAAAGTAATTCTTTATGTAAATCTTAGAAGTTTTGAAAATTTTTGAAAATTAATTCTATAACTTTCTTCAAAAAATTGAGAAATTCCTAAAAACCTTCAATTTTAAAAATCTTAAATACATATTTAAAGAAAAAATATTGCTTTTTTCTAAAAAACTATATATGTACACAGTCAGGGTTTGAACCCCAATCATCACTCACCTGGGCATTCAATAAAAAAAAATCTTGACTCGAGAACTCGAACCTCAGACAATAAGGTCTTTTGGTTCACAGTTTAACCACTGAGCCACATAATATTATGAATAACGATTGAAAAATTCAAATATATTACCAATTTTTCCATTCGGTACTTTTTTCGGTAYTCAAATTTTGTTCGGTCGGTACCTTCGGTTCTCAGATTTTTTCGGTCGGTACTTTTCGGTAAAGTACCGAAAAAGTACCGGTACCGAAAACCATCGGTACTTTCCGAAAAGGTTCGGTCGGTACTTTTCGGGAAAGTACCGATGCCTGAGTACCGAAAAGTACCGAAAAAGCGTCGGTACTTTCCCGTACCGTCCGATCTCTAGTTGCCACCACTAAAAAAGAACTGAAATTGTTTGTCAAAAGTAAGTCTCAAACAAAATTCATTAAAATTGTGATACATTTTTAAGTGAACAAACGCGATAAAATATCGCGATATTTTAACTTTTCGATACGATATTTCGATAAAATATCGGTATCGAAAAATATCGAAATAATAACTTTTTCCGATACGATATTTCGATATAAATATCGCGATATATCGCGATATTTATATCGAAATATCGTATAGTGCCGCACACTAGTTGAGATGTGCTTTTGACAAAAGATTTCAATCCTTTTAGGTATTTTTTAATTAAAATGCAAAAATGAATTTTTTGAAAAGCATAAAATTGCCGGATTTTGCGAGTTTATGAATATTCTCAAAATAGATGCTAAAAATTGAAAATTTATTTAGTTTTAATAAAATTTACAACCAATTTTTTTATTATCAACTCAAAATTCAATTGTAAAGGTCCAGCTTTTAAAAAAAATGACAAATCTTTTTATGATCTTATTGCGCTTTCTCTGCTCTAGAGGAGGCAGTGGAGAGTGCATGTAAATTTGAGAGGTAGGAAAAGAAAGGAGAGTAAAACGAGAGAGTACACATTGGAAGAGCGATTTCTCTCTACTCAAATGGAACCCATCAACAAATTGTACAACCAAATGCCTCCATCATATAAAAAGGAATATGTTGTGTGTGGGCGTGTGGACTCAGTTCTGTCAGCGGTTGACAACGCCTCCGGAGGCCAAGCGGCGGCTGTGCACGGCCGGGGACCCCCCAAACAAACACAAACAAACACAAACAACCACAAAACAACAAAAAACCCGTGGAGGAAGACCTCCCTAATCACAAGTTAGGGAAGTCGATGGAGGGATGCGCCGGGCTAATAGCGCATCGTGCCGGTTCAGTCCTCGGACTGAGTTGGTCTGGAGGAGGAGGCCTCCCCTCGAGGGAGGAATTTGGCAATCCCCCAGTGCGCAAACCTAAGCCGCTTTCTTGGCTGATGAAGTGGGTGAGTCCCCACCTTTTTTTTTAAATCAGAGCATTCATTATTAATATTTAATGATTGGTTGTAGTGTTTTCTGAGCGATTTTAGTGTTGGTTTTGCGGCGATTTTTCATTTTTTTAAAGGCACGTGGATTAGGCGGCGCCGATATAGGGGCAAGATGACATTTGGTTGACTAAGCCAAAAACGACATTTCATCGACTAAGCCAAAATACGACATTTCATCGACTAAGCAAAAATACGACATTTCATCGACTAAGCCAAAATTCGAATCGACTAACGAGGGGAACATCCCTTACTGTGACCACTCAGATCACTTTCAAACCATGCCTATCGTGTAGAGCACCCTCGATTTACTCTTGCAAATTTTCGGCTTTTTTGGCCCKCCCACACAGTGAAGGGTCGAAAAATGCAATTGAAATTTTTGCATGTTTTCTTGAAAACCCTCCGTGCAGTGACTTTAAAAAATCATATCTCAGCTCAAAGTTGGACAAACTCTAAGATTTTTGCATTATAAAAATGAGAAAAACAAGGAGAATTTTATAAAATAAGAAAGAATCTCTAGCTTTAAAAATTTTGTAAGTTTAAACGGTAATAGTGGCGATGGTCACCACCAGCGCATCTCTTTTTTAAAAAAATAAAATTTTTTTTNTTTTTTTTCAAAATCGGGAAAAAGGTATTTTTAGGGGAATTAGCCGGCGTAGAATCCATATCTGATCTCCGTTTTGCCTGATTCTAAATCTAAACCCCGAATTCGAATATTTAAACAAAACTTACAAAATTTTTAAAGCTAGAGATTCTTTCTTATTTTATAAAATTCTCCTTGTTTTTCTCATTTTTATAATGCAAAAATCTTAGAGTTTGTCCAACTTTGAGCTGAGATATGATTTTTTAAAGTCACTGCACGGAGGGTTTTCAAGAAAACATGCAAAAATTTCAATTGCATTTTTCGACCCTTCACTGTGTGGGCGGGCCAAAAAAGCCGAAAATTTGCAAGAGTAAATCGAGGGTGCTCTACACGATAGGCATGGTTTGAAAGTGATCTGAGTGGTCACAGTAAGGGATGTTCCCCTCGTAAGCCAAAATCGACATTTCATCGACTAAGCAAAAATACGCCATTTTGTTGACGCGATATTTCCTCAACTGGAATTAAATCCGACATTTCTTCTAAGAATGAAACGGGAATTAGGCATCTGTTAATCTTGTTATTCAAACAATAAATTTTATTGTAGATTCTAAAAACTGAAAATAGGTTCTAAAAAAAATCTCAAAACAAATGCTAAAAATTCAAAATTACTAAAGAGGCCAAAACTTCTAGGATAATAATTAGGTGTTTTTTCTTTAAAGCGCATAAAATCAAATTTTTGTTTTGTTTTAGTTTTAATAAAATTTCCAACCAATTTTTTAAATTATCTTGTTGCTATATGCATTTGATAATACCCAAAGCTTATTTGCCTAAAATAGCGCAAAAATTCTTTAGCAAATTACAAAATCTGCAAAATTAAAAAAGATGAAAGGGGTTTTTAATCAGAATTCTGGTACCCCTTTTAAAAATCAGAAAACAGAATTCTGATAAATCAGAACAGAACAGAGAACACATCCCTGCTCCATAATAAGGCTGTCGGTTTTAAACCGAACCGAGACCGAAAACCGGCATTTTTTGGTTCGGTTATGAAGTGTCCATTTTACAATTTTTTCCTTAATTTAAAAGTTTTTAAACCGGTTCAAAAACGGATTTAAAATTTTTAATTTCTATCAACTAATTCGTAAAAGCTTATATGAGTGATTTTCCCCATTTTTTAATCAGTGGACAACTGAGTCCCCAGTCAAAAGACACTTCAGTCCCGGGTCTGTATCTCTTTAGGGAATGGTTGCCGCAAAAAAAATTTTACGGATTCGTGTGTTAGGCTTAGAATGGAGTCGATTGATAGATATATCCGTTCGATTTTGAGTCTGGACCGAATGACCGATATTTTCCAAACTCTTTTTTTGACCTGCACTGTCCTTTTTTGAAAAAATTTTGTTGGCACCCCCTGACCTAATTGATATTTTTAAAATAAAATTTAAAATAAATAAAAGTGACATCATAACAGATTGTTTAATTCAAAAGATCTTAATTTTTAATATAATAAAGTAATTGTATGAAGTTTCCTATTTTCCTATCAGAAATCAGCTATTGGTTAAAAATTAGGAGGCTCTACATTTTAAACTAGTAGTAATTCATTCGTCGCTCGGTTCTGTTATCGCTGTCGACGTTTTTGGTTCGCCGTCTTCGTCATATCCTTGCTTCTTTTCTTTTGCTTTATTCTCCAGCATCTCTTTTACAACTATAAATATTAATAACGTTTTTTAATGGATGTTTTTTTAGGCTTTAGGTGAATATTTAGAAATTGAAAGTACAAAGGGTTCGATAAGCAATAGGCTTTCCTGGGAATTTTTCAAAGGGTAATAAATGTTTTATAACCCTAAATCAATGATTATTTTAAATTAATTTACTTTGAGTCTGAGTGCGATAAACGATATGGTTTGATGGTTGGACTTCATTCAAGACGATGCCAAAATATTTCATCCCATCTAAAATTTAATTAATTGTCAACGGCGGATAAGAAACCCTAAAAACTTAGGACATCAGTTGACTAACGCAAACTTATTACTCTAAATAAAAGAAAGCTCAAAATCATTACCAATTTCTACATACTCATTCCCAACATCTGAGTCATTGTTTATTGTTCCATAAGCAGTACCAATCATTTTTTGATTATATATATTTTCTTGTGATATGCTTTCCTCATCTTTTTGCGAGCTATTCCCCTTTTGGTGCATTATTTTTGCATATACATGATCATAATCAGTCTGTTTATCTTTTTCATTTATATTTTCGTCGATAGCGTGAAGAATTGGATACTTTGAATTCTGATTAATTATATTAGTATGTGAAGTTTCATTGTGCAGTTCATTTACAGAGGAATTGTTAAAAATTGGAATTTCTTTTTCATTAATTTCATGTTTTGTCGGATGCTCAACCTTGGTGATTGATGTTCAGTAGTCCAATAGGATTGGAGGATCACCCCAGGACCAAAATTGCAGTCTTGGTACTCAAATTTCTACATTTTTAAAGGCGCTTATTCGGACATAGTGTTCGTCCATTTTTTCTCTGTGTTTTATTTTTTATGAAAAAAGTTTGTTCGGTTTTGAAATAATTGGAAATTTTAAATCTCTTTTCCACTTTTTTAATGCAAAAAAGCATCATATTTTCTGCAACTTTAGCTGCAAATCTGTTAACAAATTGAGTCAAAAATTCGAAAATTTTTCTCTGCGGTGCCTATCGGTAACGCCGATCCCCTCCCCACTCCCCCAATAAAAAAAGTATTTTTTGAAAAATAGCGCGCCAAAAAAAAAATTTCGCTTACATGTTTCCGTTTTTCGCAAGATTTGCACAATTTTTTTTAACAAAATTCCTTAATTTTTGCCGGCGGCGCCTGTCGGCACCGTGGACACCCATTTTCATTAAAAAACCACATTTATTATTACAGGTTAAATAAAGATTTTTAATAAATATTGCTTTTTTTGCTAGCCATATGATGTTTTTGAAAATTTCTTTGGGAACCCTGGTCAAAATGTTAAAACCAGCAAAAAAACAATTTAAGTATGCATTAACATTTTCAAACGTAAATTGGGTTTGAAAACGATTTAAAAGCCAAGCACTTTTGAATTTGTGAGATTTGACCTACTAAACCAACAATTGTTTGTTCATGGCCCGACTGAGTTTCAAAATATGTATTTTCTTGTCCTGTTTGACTCCGAACATGCTTGTTTTCATAGTCCGTCTGGCTACAAACACTTGTGCCATTAAGGTCCGTTTGGATTCCAACGTGTTTGTTGTGATGTTTCGCCTAAATATCAACATCGTATTTTTAGATGTTTTTTGAATGCCAACATTTGTGTTTTTAGTGTCCGTTTGATTTCCTAAATTTATATTTTGGTTGTCAGTTTGAGTTCCAACAATTGTGTTTTGGTTGTCCGTCTTATTTTCTATATTTGTATTTTCATTGTCCGTTTGAGTTCCAACATTTGTGTTTTGGCTGTGCGTTTGATCTCCAACTATTGTGTTTGTGACGTCCGTTTGAGTTCCAACATTTGTGTTTTCCGTTTGATTTCCATCAATTGTGTTTTGGTTGTCCGTTTGAATGCCAACATTTGTGTTTTGGTTGTCCGTTTGATTTACAACATTCGTATTTTTAGTGCCCGTTTGCATTCCAACATTTGTATTTTTTGTGTCCGTTTGGTTTCCAACAATTGTGTTTTGGTTGTCCGTTTGATTTCCAAAAATTGTGTCAATTGTGTTTTGGTTGTCCGTTTGATTTCCATTGGAAACCAAACGGACCCTACAAATACGAATGTTGTAA
>MEIZ01000096.1:157768-169172 GCA_001723225.1 Globodera ellingtonae | reverse complement strand
ACAAATGTTGCAAATCAAACGGACAACCAAAACACTGTTGGCATTCAAACGGACAACCAAAACACAATTGTTGGAAACCAAACGGACACAAAAAATACAAATGTTGGAATGCAAACGGGCCCTAAAAATACGAATGTTGTAAATCAAACGGACAACCAAAACACAAATGTTGCAAATCAAACGGACAACCAAAACACTGTTGGCATTCAAACGGACAACCAAAACACAATCGATGGAAATCAAACGGACAACCGAAACACAATCGACAATTGTGTTTTGGTTGTCCGTTTGATTTCCAAAAATTGTGTCAATTGTGTTTTGGTTGTCCGTTTGATTTCCAAAAATTGTGTTTTGGTTGTCCGTTTGATTTCCAAAAATTGTGTCAATTGTGTTTTGATTGTCCGTTTGGTTTCCAACAATTGTGTTTTGATTGTTCGTTTGATTTCCAACAATTGGGTTTTGGTTTTTTGTGTGATTTACTACGGTTGTGTTTTGGTTGTTCGTCCCAATTCCAACAATTGCGTTTTGGTTGTTTGTTTGATTTACAACAATTGTGTTTTGGTTGTCCGTTTGATTTCCAACTTTCTTCGTTTGATTGCCAAAATTTGAGTTTTGGTTGTCCGTCTCAATTCCAACATTTGCTTGTTCAATATAATTATATTTATCATTCTCTGTTTGGCTTCCAACATATGCGTTTTTATGGTCTTTTTCAATTTTAGTTTTAGTATTTTTCGTTTCCGTTTGATATCCGTTCTTTGTATTCCCATCAAATATGAACAAATCTTTAATTTTTAGCATTTTAGATGTATATAAAGTCAACAATAAAATTTACCTGCGTGCGTGCTATTTCTTTGATTCATTTTTTGTTTCCAAAAACTAAGTTTTTGATTTACGTTTTCATTCTGTTGATCTTTTTCCATATTTGATTGATATTTATTTTTAAAAGCTTTTTCTGAATGTTAATTAGGTAAATTTACGCCACAGATTAAGCATCATTTTCTTATTTTATATTCATAATGAAATCAGAAATGTAATTTTTTTATTCTTATTCAACTTTTTCATTTATTAAACTAATTAATTAACATTTTTCTACATCTTAAATAAATAAAATGTTTTGTGTTTCCATAAAGATTGACAGACATTTGCGCCGCGGACATTTGCGCCGCAGGGATAATTCTAGATTTGCGCCGAGAAAAAAAATCTAACTTATATTTTAAAATGCGGAAAGTATGGGGCATAGATCCAAGGCTCAAATACACTCAAAAAGAGGTTTGTTAGACTTAGGCCTAAGCCACCCTAGGTTGGGGTTTGTTAGGCTTAGGCTTAAGCCTAAGATTGGAATTTTTGATGAAAATAAGTGAATCTTAAAATAATAATAGGGTCCCCCCCTATGCTTTTTCAATTTACCCCTACGGCGCAAATGTCGCGGCGCATTTGTCGCGGCCCAAAAGTAGAATTTTCCCTGCGGCGCAAATGTCCACGGCCCAAATGTCTATTTTTGGCTTGCGGCGCAAATGACTCCGGCGCAAATGTCTGCGGCGTAWATTCGCGGCGCAAATGTCTCGGCGCAAATGTCTGCGGCGCAAATGTCCGCGGCGCAAATGTCCTACCACGTCCATAAATATGCTAAGTTAAATATACCCACGATGACGTCGCAGTTGAACATTTTGGTATTGTCCATGCTGCAGTTTATGTTGATTGTTCAACACATGCTGAACATCGTTGCTTGTTGGCAGCTCCACCTTGATCAACCGGTTCCGATTGACCTTGTACGGGCCCACTCGATAGATCGACAACGGGAGAACAATGTCCAGCTTACACTCAGTCAATATTGCCATGACGGTGTCTTGGTCCTGCTTGGCCCTGTCTATGGGGTGCACTGACGCACTCTCCTCTATCCCATCAAGAACCAAAATGTGTTCATCTTGAAGATTGGCATGTTTTTTAGCAGCAAATAATTTCATGATTGACGCCTGTATTGTGTTAAATTTTATATAATATAATTACGATTGTGAAAGTTTCAAACTGAATATATATTTAAAAGTAAATAATAGAGACGGATATGATAGTAACTCAAGTTTGGTCGTTAATGCCTTTTGTTGAAGAAAAAAATTAATACAGAATAACAAATTAAAAGGTGAAATAAATATGAATGAATCTATTTATAAATTGAATTTCATAAATTTTAGGTAATTTTGCTTCAAAAATAGTTTCAATTAGTTTGCAATAATTGCTCTATGATAATAACAGTGGACACAATCAAAAATAAACAATGGACGTAGCCAAGAATTGTTTACCGGTGCTGATTTCGAAGTAAAAATTCGTTTTGGGGCTTCTTTATAACTAAGGTTAGGAATTTGCGCTACGTCTGGATCATTTTCTTGATGTTGTGCTTGGGGTATAATTGGGTTTGAATTTATTTCATGTTTTGCACTCGAATTGATTTTTTTGTACTTCATCAAGAAAGTCTTGAATTTTTTTTTGAGTTTTTTCTTTGATTCATGTTGAGATGATTTTGTTACGAATTCTTCATTTTTGGCAGTTTTCGGCGATTTTTCAAAATCAGAATAATTTTTCTTAATTTTTTATTGTAAAACTTATTTTTTCTAAAACACTGACCTCAACGTGTCCAATTGAATTTGTTGAATCAACAACATTTTTCCCCTTAAAACATCTTGAAAACATTCCACACTGAAGCTGACCATAAAACGAAATATTTAAAAGGAATATTAGTAATATTTTGCGACATAACATTTATTCTAAGATTGTTATTTTTTATTTTATTTGAAATCTATCTATTTTAGAATTCATGGAAAAAACGAATTTAATAAATGATAATTTTTAAAAACTTTTGTGATAAACAAAATCAAAGTATAGATAATGTGCCGCGAATTTTTTTTTATATACTACGCTTGTGGCGGATGTCATATTAATATTCGATATCCACCTCACAACATTTCTCGCTAGTTTTATTGATTAATTATAAAAAATCTTCAAGTTTGCTTTTGAAATTTGGGGGTTTTTAAAAATTTCCTTATGAAAAATACAATAAAACAAAAAATGCAGCACCAAAGAAAATTTGAATAACTTTTAAAGCAGATAAAATGGGGGAGGGCATTTTATACATATCGGTGAATTATTTGTTTGTTTGTCTTAGCTTAAGAAGCAGCACATTTCCTGACATTATTTCGATATAATTGCGCAATTAAAACGAATATCCTTCCTGTCCAATAAAATGTGATGAAAAGCATGTGAAAGTGTTGACATTTATTTACCTATAAAAAAATTCATTAAGAAAAATACAATAAAAGCAAAAAATGCACCACCATAGATTAACTTTTCCATTTTTCCAACACTTCCAAAGTATTTTTTGTTGAAAATTTTTTTTGTTAATCCACCGGGGGTAAAGGCCTAAATTCAATGTATTAATTAAAAGAGGTCCTGATGTATCTAAAAAAGTGCCATTCATGTAAAATAAGTTGCGATTTTTGTAATGTGGCATTTATTATAATATAATTGAATTAGTCCATACATGTGCGTAAACAGTAGAATATGAGCTTAAACAGGTCTGGACACAAACAGTTAGGTATTTATTTGATTTAAAAAATAAATAAAATTTTAGTTTGGTTATTTTTTCAGATATCTCGATACCATTTTCAAAAAGCTAATGAAGACAATGTTTAACACTTGACCAATTACAGGAAATCAATTCATTTATATTTGGAATTATTTATCGTTGCTTTAACACCCATTAATTATTGGATAAATAATATTTTTAAAACTAAATAAAAATCTAACAAGATTAGTTTTAAATTGGCGTTGCCCTGTTTTATGCGACAAAGGACCAGTTCGTCTGGACGAGGTCCTATGCTTGACTTTTGAAGTAGCTGGTGTGCAGCCAACGTAATTTTTGAGACTGTCAGGAAATAAAATGTCCGGAAAAAGTATGACTTTTTCGTGATCAGTAGTCTGTAACATTTTTGCAAACTACTTGATCGATTAGCTAATACTTGCTTAAATATTCTAAAGACTTAGAGCTTTCGAATAGTACTAAGAATTTAGAGCTCGGTTGACTATGAAACGAGGTATGCTTTTTTAAACTTCAACACATTAGAACCGCTCGTTTAACAAAGTGTTTAATAACTTTCAAAATATTCATGATTAAAAAACAGTTATGAAAGCTTCAAATCAAATCGATCTTTTTAATTAAATAAATATTGGCCAATTCGTCGGTCATTTAATTTCGCCACAGATTGCTGAAGAGGTGGCGTCGGAATGTGTCAGTCTCCTGTGTTTTGCTCAACTCCAGCTCGTTCTGCTTCGTCTTGCCAACCTTCCACATCGCAATTTGTCTTTCAATCCGTTGTCTTGCCTTTTGTTGGCCAAAATTGGCATTTTCATCGTCCATTGATGAACTGTCATCATTATTCGCTAATTTCATGAACGGTTTGCCATCGCGGAATAACTTGTTGTTGATCATCCGTTGCTGAGTTTCGAACGATCGACGTTGTGCAGGACTGCGCAGAAGGCATTGGATGGGCGAAAAATAGCAGGGTCTATTGTCAAATAAGAATTTTTATTTTGGACCCAAACCCTGCGAATTTTGTTAGATTTTCGAGATTTTTAGTTGAAAAAATCTCGAACCCAGTAAAGTTTTCACAGTTTTTTGCTACACACAACCTAAAAAAATAGTCAAATTGACGATCTGACCTCATAAATTCATTGGAACGTGTCGGCAAGTTCACGGCGTTGGCGGCATTGACACCTTCCGCGTTCACTTCATCATGTTCAACAGGGTAATGTTCAACTGCAACAATTTCCTGTCCATGCCCAATGTGTCGTACCATAAATTGGGGCAGCAGAAGCTGCTTTGGTTGGAGTTTGTTTGCATTTGGCGGAACACAATTCGCCAAAAATTGCAACAAAATGGCAAAAACAATGCCAACAGGTACCAATTTCAAATACATTCTCATCTTCAACAAACAGATTTATTTAAAAACAACAAAATGCGCTGCGAAAATCACTTTTTATTATTTAATTTTAACATTTCACAAAACATTTACTAAATTAACGCAGTATGTAATATTCTGTCTATTAAAAGTTCGTCTCAAAAACAATTAGGTTGAACGACTCTAAACATGCCAAAAATGATTAATTACATCACCCACATTCATTGAACTCATTGTATATGCTGGCAGATTAAATATTTATTTATGCATGGGCAATTCATCAAAAATAAATAGTAATGTGACATCATTTTGGGCAAAATTGAATAAAACACTAATTTTATTTTTAATAAATTTTTTTTTTCAAAGTTAAAGCATTTAATTAAAATGGTCAATCTTCGAACAGTGCAGAAGTCTGAGTTCTGATTGGAACTTTATTTTATTTGGAAAAAAAATAAAAAAGTGTCTGAGGAAAANACCAGAGACCGTACAACAAAAAAGCGATCTGTAAATCCTGTCTCTTATACACATCTAGATGTGTATAAGAGACAGGTTTTGAAGCCGCGATTTATATTGATAAATCTCTAAGCAAAATTTTAAAAATTTTCATTTTTTTTTGGTGGCAGAATTTTTAGTTACGAAAATGCCATTTTTAGGGGTGCATTTTTTGAATAAAAAAGCCAATCCTTAGGGGTGTATTTTTCGTTTTATTGCATTTTTGTTAAGGAATTTTTGAAAAATGGTGAAATATGGAATATGGATAAAAATCGCAAAATATGGAAAATATGGATATAAAATGGGCTCAAGAAGGTCCAAACAAAGCTAAAAACATAAATTATGTTATTTATACGCTGTTCCGTGTGCGCAACAAAACAAAAAATGGATTTTCATATAAATCGCGGCTCTAGTCATAACTCTTTTAATGGGCAATCAATTTCTTAAAATTTAATACCACCCGAAAGCCCTCTTAAGAGGAGAGAGCCTACAATATGCCACATGGGGACAGTAAATGTCAAATTTATTTTAAAAAATTAGCCTCATTTGTCAGTGTCACTGGCCATTAACTTTTGCTACCAAATTTCGGAGATATTTTAATTTAAAGGGCGCTGGTTTGTTTTGACAAATTTGCGGCAGCTAATTTCAGTGAACAAAAATTGTTGTCGGATTGAGAGGCGATTTCATATTTTCCCTAATTATTTTAGGAAATGTTTTCCCAAAATTATTTTGTCAAATGGAAATACGCAATAAAAATAAAAATGTTTTGTGCATGCTGAGAAAGAAATTATTTTGAGCATAATATTTGTAGTAAGTGAAATGACGGCATTTGCAATGCCAAAAAATTCCGAGATTAATTCCAGTTAGGTAAATATGGTGTTTTATTGCAGTAAGTGGCTAATATTTGTTGTAGATTTTAACAGGCTTTTCCTTTTAAATTTTTTTGTGCATTTTTGAATATTTCAAAGCCAAAATTGATTTTCAGTAAAAAAAATTTTTTTCAAAAAATGTTCGACTTTGGGTTCGGGTTATGAATTGGTCGAAATGGAGGCTAGATTCGTATTCTACGCCTCCGAATACCCCTAGAAACGACTTTTTCTCGACTTTAAAATTTTTTTATTTTTTTCCAAAAAATCATATATGTTGAATCATGAGTAGATGATGTCATATGATAAATCTGATGTCATATCCGATCTCGATAACCCCCGAGTACGTCTCAGAATACAAATAAAGGAAAGAAAAATATACAAAAAATGTAAAATTTAAATCATTTGTAGTTGCGTCTTGTGTAGAAGGTTATGAGAAACTTATGAGAATTTATAGAAAATTGTTGAGGAATTAAATGAAGAACAAAAAATCGTTTTCAATAAATGAAGAATAATGTAACAAAATCCAAGATTTTTGTAGAAAAACGGCACTCTTTAATATATTTTTTGGAAGGACAAAAAAAAAATAAATTATTGGCTTTTTTAAGATTACGTATTAAAGGGAATCCCCTCAAAAAATACCCAAAATGAAATTGAAATAGTTGAATTTAAATGGGAAAATGGCATGCAAAAATGAAGAAGAACAGAAAACGCATAGTGAAGCGCAAAAAAACATGCAAAATTTGAAGCGGGAAATCGTCGTCGATGAACCAATGGCAAAGCTGCTTGAACTTCAGTGTTAACACAGCTTTCGTTGAACTTAATCAAATCCGAAAAGCACTTAAAATAAAATTTGTTAAAAAAGATATAAAATTTCAAAAGATCGTTCACCAATTGAAATGACGGCATTTGCAATGCCAAAAAGTTCCGAGATTAATTCCGGTCAGGTTAAATATGTTTTCAAATGAATTAATTGATTATCATTAAATAAAGCGCTCAAATTTTATTTTTAATTTGCTAAATTTGTTTTCAAATAAAAAGCAATATTTCAAATCTTTTCTTTTTCTTCTTCGAAAATTAAATTTGGAGAACAAAAACCAGATGAATCAACTTTCTTAAGACTAAAGCCATAATTGATTGCAAATATGAAACAAATTGATCTGAGAATTTAACCAGAGACCGTACAACAAAAAAGCGATCTGTAAACCGATCTAAGAATTCGGTTTTTAATTTTAAAAACTGAGGGGTTTGAAGAATGCTTTGAAAAAATTTAATTTTAATTCTGAAAGGCTTTTAGACTCTGAAATTACAAAAAAAAAAGAAGCAAGATTCCGGGCATCATTGCACCAGTGTCCCCGTCCGTCCGATGCGGCACCGATCACTCAAAAAAAAAGATCAAAATTTCCAATCGAGATTTTTGCGCGATTCGAATTTTGCCAAATACGCCAATTTGTGTCCGGTCTCCAATTAAACTTTTGAGAAATGTTCACCACCCATTTGGGTAAATTGTCCCCCCTCCTCCTCCTCCTCTTTCTGGGTGACATAAGCCCGGTAAATAACGGAATAAATCCAGCCACTGAACAGCACATAAACCACCATCAGAGCAAGCCATGCGGCCGCAATTGAACGGGCCTCTGAAATATTTGAATTTAAAAAATTATAAATTTTTACAAAAACTAAATTTCAACGGATGGACCTCCACAAAAGTTTCAAAATTTATAAATAGGTACCGGAAGTCACTAAGTAGCATAAAAAGTCACTAAAAGCTTTTTTAGTTATCAGGATGAACAATTTCTCGTTCTAACAACAAAACTTGGCTTCTAAAATTCACCTATTTAGCTAAATTTTTCGAATTTTGGAGTGTTTTTTTCGCATTTTTAGTCAAAAGAAGTCACTAAAATCGGTAAGATGCTATTTAGACTTGAAAACCTTCATTTTCGTGCACTTAAAGGCAAGGGCGTTGGGTAAAATAATAACCCGGGCACTATTTATTTATAAATTAAGAATTAATTTAAAATAAAATAAAAACAATTTAATAATGCAAAAAATTGCGCAAAAAAAATGACCAGAATCGGCCATTGCTTTGCCCGGATGTTCTTTTCGCCACTGTTCGTCAAGCAGCGATTGTGGGACGACGATCAGGAAGTACAAATAAGCCAAACAACCCAAAATTAAAAAAGCCAACGTAACTCCCTACAAAGCAAAATCTTTATTTTAATAAAAATAATTAAGAAATGGCAAAATTTATATTTTAATAAAAATAATTAAGAAATGGCAAAATTTATATTTTAATAAAAATAATTAAGAAATGGCAAAATTTAAATTTTAATAAAAATAATTAAGAAATGGCAAAATTTATATTTTAATAAAAATAATTAAGAAATGAAGTATTATTCATAGTTCGGTGCCCAAAAACCCCATATTTAATTTTAAATATTAATTAAATTCAATATTATTATATTGATAAACGAAACATGTTTACCGTGTAAATGAGGTACGGTTTGTAGAGCCAAGCTTTGCGTAATTTGTAAGCAAATAAAATGGACAGAAACATCAGAGCACAGATGGCAAAATGCTTTTTGAATAAAAATATAATTTTAAAATTAAATTTTATTTGTTTATTAAACACTGACCAACGTTTTGCCGACGGAAAGGCTCTGAATTTCCTGTGACGTGGGCGAATATGGTAAAAATATTGGAATTAACGCCGTTAAATTGAACACAAAGCCGATGAGGGCAAAAGTGAAGGCGCACTGCAATTTGTTTTATTTTGCGTTAAAATTTAAATTTAATTAAACTCCCCCTTTTTTAAATGATAAACCAATCGAATTAATTTAATATTTAAATAATTTTTAAATGCATTTAATTGCCTTTTGCACGTTAAAACAGCAACAAGTTTTGGTGTGATGATCGTAGCAAAACATTGCTAGATCTTAATTAGTTAACAATTTTTATACTTTATCTTGTAAATTGTGCAACATTAAATGTGTTAAATATTAATTTTAACAAATTTTTATATTTTTAAATTCGAATTTTAAAAGATGTGAAATGTAAGTGAAATGGAAAAGGTAAAAATGGGAGGAATGCATTTGTATTGTTGTTTTTATACATAGCCTGCCTAGGAGGCAAAAGCGAATGGAAATGGAAAAATCGATCGAATGCGGAGACAAAATGTGGTCGGGTTGAAAAAAATAAAAACGTAAACACATCAGAGACCAAAAATTCATTTGTTTAAATGTTGCCTGCCTCGTGCTTTATTCAAAATTTGTTTACCTAAATATTTAAAAAATTTAGAACATTTTTTAAAAACGTTATAATGAAATGTGAAAAAGCAAGGAAAATTTGAAGAATACTTGTACCTCACCAAATCCCACAAATTATATCAATCGACTCCTCTCTAAGGCACGAATCTGAAAGAATTTTTCGGCGGAAACCACTTTAAAGTAGGGTAGGACGGGACCGGGACTTTTGGGAAAAACCGGGACCGGGACTTCCCGGGACTTACGAATTTGTCGACAGAAAATAAAAATTGAAAATTTAAAGCGGTTTTGAACAGGTTTAAATTTTTTTTAAATTAAGGAAAAACGATTTTTTTAAAATAACTAAATTAGGGGTTCATTAGGTTTAGGCCTAAGCCACCCTGGCTTGGGGTTCGTTAGGCTTAGGCCTAAGCTACCCTGGCTTGGGGTTCGGCTTAGCCCTAAGCCACCCTGGCTCGGGGCGCGTTAGGCTTAGGCCTAAGCCGCCCTGGCTTGGACTTAGTTAGGCTTAGGCCTAATGCTTCGTGTGTGTGTTTTAAGCAAGTGATTTTGCCCATTTTTTAATCAAGGACAACTGAGTCCCCAGTCAAAAAGACACTTCAGTCCCGGCCTCATAACTTTGCTTCAAAGTGGTTTCCGCCAAAAAATTCTTTCAGATTCGTGCGTTAGGCTTAGAGAGGAGTGGATTGATATATAATTTGTGGGATTTGGTGAGGTACAAGTATTCTTCAATTTTACCAAAAGCAAAAACTATGTTCAATCAAACAACCTAGAAAATGTTGTAATTAAACGTGAAAAAAGCAAAAATTATGTATTCAATCAAACAACAATTCTTTTATTCTTCAATTCTGATTGTATGTATTCAAAAGAAAAATAAATTAATTTTCGTAATTTATTTTCCCATTTAATAAAAAGCAATTTCGAAGTTTCGCTAATGGATGGTCAAAGTTGATTGGTCCGAGATACATAAAAGTACATAAATTATTGGTCCATTCATTTATGGAGGGGCGGGGGGGGGGTTGGCGGCAAGGTCACTCACCGACTTGTCATTAGCTCACTGCTCATCATCGGGGAAGGAGTAGATCGATTAAAGTGCCACTAATTGCATTTTCGGCGGGCTCGGCTTTTTTTGTAAGCAAATTTAAATTTGTTAAAATTCGCATTCCGACGGATCAACAATTTAGGGGGGGTTAAGCAAATTTAAATTTGTTAAAATTCGCATTCAGACGGATCAACAATTTAGGGGGGTTCGGCGCCCGGCCCCAAATAACAATATTTTTAATTCATTAATTTTTGAAATTTTTAATTCTACCAAAAAAGATTTTTAGAGATTTGCCGCGAAAACAACGCTAAAAATTTTTCTGGTGCTATTGCTTTGTTGCGTGGCTCTGGAGATGGCGGAACGATGGATGCTTTAAGCATTTTTAAATGTTTATTTTATTTTATATTTATATGTGGAATTTTGTCACGCACTGTCAATGGTCAGACTGAATCGCTCCGATTGAATCGCAGACTACTCGCGACGCACAACTTCCTGATTTTGTAAAACCAATCTGCCATTCTGGCCAACTAAGCGAGAAAACAACGTTTACAAATTTTTAATTTCTCAAAAAATTGTTGAAAATCCATCTACCAACCCCCCACCCCCCTAATTTGTCACAATTTTCTCCATGGTTCTTCCACCTCCATTCGTTTTACGAACCAACCACCAGCACCGCCGCTGCCGGTGTGTCGGTCCGCGCGGTTCTCGACGCCGCCAGACAGACGATCGTCCATTCAGCCACCCCCAATCATCATCATCATCATTTCCATCCCGTCCATTTCCATTCCCAACTCC
>MEIZ01000096.1:132936-147319 GCA_001723225.1 Globodera ellingtonae | reverse complement strand
GATTTATAATCTATTTCTTTAATTTCATTCCAACGCTTCCGGCCTACTCTATTTTGGCAAATTCATCATTCCGATGATAATGAGCCCTCAAACATACCGTTCTTCTAACATTTACGCCAAATTGGGGGGGGGGGGTGCCCGGGCCCGGGAACATTTGTGTCTCACTCTCCGACTCCAAGAAATTGAAGAAAGCGTTTATTCCGCAGGCTTCCATCCTGCACAACAATCGATGGGCGGCTTATTGAAAGGGATAAATGTGATCAATAAAGTGCCAGCAGTTCTTTGAGGGGCGAATACATGGAGAATGCCATGAAACAAGCCTTACAATCAACAACAAAACGATCAAATTCATTCCATTTTACTCTTCATTACCAACCATTCTGATCAGTCTCGCTCCCGCATCGTTTTCACTGATCATCCCGATGATGATGACTTTTTCGTTGTCGTATTGTCTGCACTGCCGAGTTGTCCATACACCATGAAGATGATGATGATGATGATGAGCGATGAGTTTTCTTCACTTTTAACTTTGCTTCCTTACACGGGTCCTGCACCGGCTGCAACGCTTTCAACTTGTCGGGATACATTTTCACCATCGGGTCACGAACCAAATATTTGTATTGAAAGAATACATTGGCAACATATTTTTCTTCATCCATTTTCTTTGTAATTCTTTCAAAAATTCTTGTTTGATATAACCAGCCTAGCCCCCATGTGATGATTTTTTTGCTATAGTTTGTTTTTATCATTGTAACCTCCGAGCATATCAGATCCATATCTGAAAAATATTCAAGAAAATATTATAATTTTTGTTTTTTTTGCGTGTCCAAAATCTGAAGTACCTATTAATGGTGGCCATAATGATGGCCACGTGTCAAAAAAAAATAATGTTTTTAGAAAAACTGGCCTACGCCAAGCTCCTGAACGCTGTTCCAATACATTAAAAAGCATTTGTTCGTGTCCAACAACTTGTTAATTTTAAACAATCTGTCGCGTTCAGTTTCATTTTTATTGGTTTTGAAAATTAACTTTTTTATTTAACGTTCCTTTTTCAACTTCATTTTTTATTTCAAACTTCTGATCGGAGACTAAACTATCTATTTTGTCTCCAACGCTTATTCCATTTTTTTATATATGTTCAAGTAATTGTCCGTAATATTTTTTATTTTCTCTTCCAACTTCAACTGATTCAGTTTACCTCTCGGCGAGGTCATTGGGGTGTTTGAAAATTTGGACTCATTCTCGAAGTCAAACTGAATATTTGTAAACATTATAATTTTTAATCAAATTTTTCTTTGTTCGCGCACCTTTGTGTCAAAGCCCTCAGCTGCTCTCCACCCGAACAGAACGCGGTAAGCGGCTTTAATCGCTTCCATTGCTGAGCTCAATTGGAGTTCGCGGCCGTCCGCCACACGGAACAGCGGCTTCTCTTTTTCTTTAATTTGATTGCCCTTAATTGCTGGAATCGCTGAACTCGACGCTCCTTCATGTGTCCCGCTAAGGTATGCATTAGCGGCTAATGCCTTCACTTTCCAACTTTCACAAATTTGTCTCAATTCGTCTTTGTCTGTTACGCCAATTTCGTTCGGTTTGATCTCCACCTTATTGCAGTCCCATTCTTCCATCATTGTCCGCCAAAAGAACCGTTTGCTTCGTGCCAATGCCTTTGCCAAGTCCTCCGCCTCCGGAGTGCCGTCTTCGATCACCTCAACAGAAACCGCGGAAGCAATCATGGTGATCAGAAGCAGGATGGACAACAAATTTGGGAAAAAATTTTGGTGCATTTTTGAGAATGCGTAATTGAATGTTAGAATTGGTGAATTCGTTGCGAATATTTATGCAATTTTTCATATGACTCTTTGCTTGTTTATTTTCACTATTTTTTGATGGAAATTGATTTATTTATGACGTCAAAGAATATGTTTAAAATTATTATTGTTTACGTTTATTAGTGTTTATGGCCGAGTATGAAATTATTAACATCCGGAAAATCCCAAAAAAAAAAGAACCTGGGTCCCGGACCTGAACCTGGCAGAGTCGGACCGCGGGTCCGGTTCTGTTCCAATTATTATGAACACGTAGCTAAAAAATTTAAGAAGTCCATCACACAAATCTATCCGCTTTTAATAATAACAACAAATTTCCAATTACCATTTTTATATTACACGACATAATGCCAGTTTTTAATTCAAAAATTTGAATTTTGCAACGATTGATTTTGTCAATGGACGTGTAAGGTTGGGCCAAATTGTCTTTTTTCTTCCATCAGAGGCCCAATTTCCATGGATTGCCACCGAACAAACGTTGCCTTCCAATTTCGGATGCCTGCAATTTGTGCCGTGCCGAGCTGCTGTGCGTCACCACCAAATTTTTGCCATTCTAAAAGAATTTTAAATTTAAAATCTATACTGACCACAAAAATACGTTTTTTTCTAATACAGAAATTTAAAAGTTACGATTTTTTAATGTAATGTAAATCTACATTGTGCCAATATTTAAGGCATCAAAACAGAAATGAACAAACAATAAACTTTTCATAAATGAACAAAACTAAAGCTGAAATATTTTTATGCGATTAAAAATTTTTTATATATATATTTTAAATTTCAAAAATAGTAAAAAATGTTCAAAATCGTTGTGAATAACATCGTTCAAAATTTAAAATTTTTTTCTTCAAAACCCTGATTTTATTTATTTACATATGGCTTATAAAAATGGAGGCTAATTATTAATAATTTATCCAAATATAAAATTCGTGCCATTGGGCCCAACAGATGACGCCGAACTTGTTGATGTTGTCGACTTGGACCGATCACTGACTGATCAATGGTCGGACGCTGAAGATCAGTGCTGAACACGTTGAACTTGGGGTGATTCTCAAACACTTCGTGCTGGCCAGGGGTACGCAACAGACATTGAATCGGCGAAAAATAGCAGGGCCTGAAAATCCCAATTTTTCCGCAAATTTTTTAAATTTTAAGACAGTTTTAAAATACTAAACCATATAAATAATATTCACATTTTTGATAAATCACTCCAAAAACAAAGCTCAACTCCATCAAATTGTTATAAAATGTATAACAGAAAATCATAATTAAAATATTATCAATTAAATAAGAAAATATAGGTATATTTAAAAACCTTTGTTTCGGCTGTTCATCGTCGTCGGCAAAAAGGCGTCCAGCATTGGCAACTACTGCTTCGTCTTCGTCGACTGGCGGCAGCTTCTGATCATCGTCGGGGTTGATTGCCGCCAGCCGATGATAGGACGGCAAAAAATTGGGCAATCGAAAGTTTGTGTCGCAATGGCAAAATGTTGCCATAAACAGCACAACAGTGAACGGAATGGCACGGTTTGTGCTGCGCATTGCTCTATGCTCTATGCCAGTGTGAAATTCTATAAAAACTTACAAAAATTATAAACAAAAAAACGAGAATTTATTGGGAATTTGATCAAAACAATGTCACAAAATTATCGGAAGTCAAAAGCCGGAATTCCGAGCCCTAAATGTGCTGGAAATTGGATGCTCGTATTTTCGTCCCTTCCGTGTAATGTTAATTTTTAGGTTTTTGTATGAAAGTTTTAGATTGAAAAAAATTAAATTATTTTAAAAAAAAATTCAACTAAGATATTAACTGTTTCTGCCCTCTAATGACACTAATTTTATAAGTGTGCTTTGAGCGAACTTTTTCGTAAAGTGTTTTCTTTGAATAGAAACCAATCAACAAAATAATATTGAATTAATTATTTTCCTTAATTGATTTAAGCATTTTAAGCCGTGTGATTGGGTTCAAAAATTGAGAAATTGGAAAAATATAATGCTTTTGGTGGCAACAAAATAGTTTAATTGTGCCAATTTTGAAAACTTAATTTTTTTAATCAAATTTGTGAGGTTTAAAAAATTTGCAAACTTTTTGGGCTGCACAACCTTTAAAATAATTTTCAAAACTGTCCGATCTCAAAGCAATTTTTTAGAATTAACCAATGTATATCATCACCAAGGTGAGTATATTATTTTGATTATTAATATTCTTAGCACGGCACGGCATCCATTTAAACTTAAATAAATGTTCGGGCGCTGGCAACGAGCGGCCTGTTGTCAAAGCAAAATGCCACAAAAACGCATTTGCTCGCCTAATAAATTAAATATTAAGTGGACAGACGGAATGCCAAAAAAAAACATTTATTGTAATGAATGCCATCCAGACATCAGATTCCGCACATTTTTGGCTTCTAATGCAAAAATTGTAAATAAAATTTCTTGGCACGGTTGTGTCAAAAATTGAAATTCGAAAATTGAATGAGCCTTTTTGAAAGGGTGCTATGTGTTTTCGACAGTGGTTGGTTTTAGGGTTGGTCCCCGACCCCTCGGGGGCAAGAAAAGTCGGGGTTTTCGTCCCCGACCAAAAAGGTCGGGGATCGGGGTTACCCCGAAAAATTCAAAAAAGTCGGGGTCGGGGACGAAAGCCCCGACTAAAAAAAGTCGGGGTTCGGGGACGGGGACCAACCCAACTTGGTTTCGACAGTGTAAGTGATATCGACAGTGAACTTAGACTGTCTGTATGTGAATTCGTCAGTAATTGCTAGACAGTAAAGGGAATTTTTTAGAAAAATCATTCACAAAAATGCCAGATGCATATTAATTAATAATTAATGGTTTCTGAGGGACGCCATGTGGGGGCACAACGTGTTGGAGACTTTCAGGCGTCATCATCCTTTAATTAGGATTTACCATGTAAAATTTTGGCCAACATTTAAAACAATTAGTGACCATTAATTATTAATTAATATGCACTGGCATTTTTGTGAATGATTTTTCTAAAAAATTCCCTTTACTGTCTAAATCAACCACTCTCGAAAGCAATTACTGACGAATTCACATGCAGACAGATATCACTTACAGTCGAAAATTGGACACCTTTGAAAGTGGTAGAAAAATTTATTTCTAAAATTTTCGAATTAACTGTGCCAACAAGCTTGAAAATTGTCCGTATGTTTAGGCAAGAAATCATTAAATATCAGAACAAAAAATTCGAAAAAGCCCAAAACATAATTTTCTAAAAGATATAGTAATTTTAAATTAAAAAAAAGTTATTATATTTTATTGGAAAATGTGAGAATTTGGTAAAAATGCGTTATATTGTTAAAAACCAGATCCAATAAGTCTAAACATTTTTTTTGTTGCTAAAATTACTTTAAAATAATTTTATTTGTATAAATAATTCATGAGGGCGCAACTTTTCACCCACCCGGTCAGCCCATTCATTTTAGTGCTACTCCCAGCTAAAGTGCCGTGCCGTCACCCACTTAGGTAGGTATATAAGAGAATATTCTTTGTTGCCGCCGCACTAATTGATTCACAAGACATTATTTGCATCGATTTATAAAAAATTGTTGGCAAATGTGACTATTAATTTTTTTTGTTTGAACAAATAAATAAAAATTTAAAATTGATGGATGACAGAATATTATTGGCGCCGATTTTTTAACTTTAACTTTGATGCCCGAGGGGTCAATATATGAAATTATAAAAAATAAATATTTTCGTATTATTGAAACAAATTTTCCTATTCATTAAAAATTTTTTACTCACTAATTAATAATTATAGCAAGAAATAGATAAATAAATTTATTTAATTAAAAAAAGAAGGAATTACCAAAATTAATTAATTAGTTAATAAAGAAAAGTATTAAAATCAGAAATATAAGAGGACAAGTTTTCTGAAAACGTATTAATCAAAGAATTGGACCGACACTTAATTCATATGGTAAGTGAGAAAATTTGAACATAGACCGTCAAAAAGCTTATAATTACGTATAATTAGCACTGATTACATATTTAAAAACATTTTTACGAATAAGCAAAAAGACTTACACGCATTCATTTATATAATAATTTTATTGTGAAAGTGCAAGTTATGTTAATATTATTTTTACATAAACGAGCACAAAATGGAACAATTCTCAAGGGAATGTGTCCTAATTAATGCTAATGACACCCCGAGTGGTGGACACTTTTACTTTTATGTGTTGGCTAAATTAATATCCAAAAACTATAACACATTTTAATTTAAATTTGAAAGAATCTCGAAACTTTTTTCAAATTTGGACACATATTTGGCATTTTAAAGATCTCAAAATGACGTATAAACTCCAGATGTTGAAAGTCGTGATTCTTGCAAATTTTTAGGCATTTTATTTCTATTCAAATACAATTTTTTCGCTTTTTAAGTCTCGTCAAAATATGGATTTTCCGATTTTTTTGTTGTAATTCGACGGCATTTATGGCTTTCCGATGCCGCGAAACGGCAATTCTCTGTCCCGCAGCACTGTCTTTGTTGATCGGCTGAACACAATTGCGGCACGTCGTCGCTGCTCTGCTCGACTGCGATCGTCCACCCAAAAAACCGGCATTGTGCTTTCTAAAATAGCATTCTTGGCATTATTCAAATTAATAAACAAAACATTTTCATTTTTTTATTTAGAAAAATTTACGAATTTACGCTAGGACAAGGGGTTTTTGCGGCTAATTCCAGATCAATCTTTTCGAAATGGCAGCTAATTCCAGATCAATTTGAAATGTATCTTTCTCTAATTGCCATATGTATTAATAAAATATCTAATTGCCATATTAAATAAAATATGTAATTGCTAATATTATTAAAATTCTAATTGTCAATATTATTAAAATATCTAATTGCCAATATTATTAATACAATATCTAATTGCCAATATTATTAACAAAGAAAAGTGCCAATTAACTCACCAAACATCAACACAATGGCCACCACTCCGAGCGCGTACAGCACAACGAAAAGGAACAGTTCACGTCCCCGCAGGGTGTGGACCAGCTCAGGGCGATTGAACGGGTCGCGATGGAACGCCAAACTCTCTAAGTGATGAATAAAAAGCATTTGTTTTTCTTTTTTTGTTTTCGGCACACTTTCGAATGAAATGGGGCAAATGTGTGCAGAGCAATTGGGTGCCATGCCATGACCAATTTTGTCGCGGGTAATGAGCGACATTTTCATTTTCATTATGCCCGACGGCAAAAAAGGGCACAAAACAACAAACGAATTTCTCTCAAATACGAATTGTACACATTTCATTACCCTGGCTCTCTGACACCCTCTCTATCTCTACCCCTCTCTTTTTCTCTCTTTCTCTCTTTTTCTGTCTGTGTTCATTTGGCTGGGCTCACTATTTTCCAATCACATTTACATGCTTTCTCTCTGTAGTTGGTGTTGTTCTCTTTCTTTCTCTCTCTTTCTCATGCATTCTCCGTTTTTCCCGTGCTATCTCTTTCTCTCTCTCTTTCCATGCATTCTCCGTTTTCCCGTGCTATCTCTCTATCTCTCTCTCTTCACTCTGCACGCTCTCGTTACCTTTGGACCGTCTGGGCAGCTTCACTCGGCTGCTCGGCACGGACACAGTCAAAGAGTCCCGAGGCAATGCCAACAATCCCTCCTCAAAATTTGGTCCTGCGCTACCTTCATCCGTTGTCGTCGCCGCGGGTGCCGAACCTTCCATTTACGGGACGACAATTTTTATTTGTATTTTTGACTGATCAGCTTGGTTAAAATTGATCTAAATTACGGGCTAATGAGTGCCATAAAATCTTTCAAAATTATGAATAAGGCTTTGAATAATTTCGGAAGCCAAAAAATCCTTTTTTTCCAAATTGTTTTAAACCAAACATTTGAACACCATTAAAAGCAGCCAAAAAAATATATATAATTATTTTTATTTAATTTTTAATTAAAATCTTGAAAACCGCAAAATCCTTCTGATCAATTTGGGACAATTTTTTGAGTTTTTTGACGTTGTTAGACTAGTTGGGTTGAAGCAAGAAATGAGGAATAAAAGCAGGAAAGGAGGAGGAGGAAGAGGAGGAGAAGCCATTTTACGAGATCTGAGAGAGAATGGACGATTTGGAGTGGCGGGAAATTGAAGAAAAACAAACAAACAAACACTTTTCGTGGGAAAGAACATTCAATTTTTGTTGCTTGTACAGAATGAGCGCCTCCTGTGAAGCAATCGCGCAATGTTTGATCAGCAAATTTTGAACAATCGTTTCTTTGGAGATCAGAGCTGAAGTTCAAAATCTGATCGGAAAATCATAAAATTGATCGGGAAAATCTAGAATGTGGAGACTTTGTTATTACACTAACCCCATTAGCTCATATTTGTCCTCGAGACTCTTGGACGATGCAAATTTAGCACCTAATTAATTTCTCACAATACATTTTACATGTGTATCAGGGATGGGCAAAATCGGAAAATAAAATCCGAAATCCGAATTCCGAAATTCCGGAAAACCAAAAATAGAAAGGATTTTAAATCCAAAATCCGAATTCACGAAAATCCCGAAATTTTTCCGGAATCCGAAACCCGAAATCCGAAATTTTTTCAAGTAAATTTTTTCCGATAAAAAAAGGGTTTTCTATCTTATCTGTGCTTCACTCCGATATGCAATAATTATTACCATTCAACTCCTCTCGTCTAATTGGTCAGCATTAAAAGTTTTTGAGAACTTGCTTTAGATCTGGGCGGGGGAGGGGGTCGGCGGTGCCGATAGGCGCCGCCAGAGAAAATTTTGAATTTTTGACTCAATTTGTTAAAAGATTTGCAACCAAATTTTAAAAATACGCAATTTTTTGGAAGGAGTCCGGCGGTGCCGATAGGCGCCGCTGGAAAAATTTTTTTGAAAATTTTAACGAATCTTGTTAAGAAAATAGGCTTTTTTGCATTTTATGGCACTAATTTGTAAAGTAATTTACGATCACTCAACTTGAACAAAGTTATAAATTTTTTAAATATTCAGAGAATTTTTTATATAAAAAATCAAATGAAAACTTGTGAATTGCCATCTAAAATATTTTAAAAAATGGGAAATTTCAAAAAATTTTGGCAATTGTTTACGCGACAGTAAATGTTCGGAGAAAGTCAGCAAAAATCATTAACACAGTCGAGGACCTGAACCCACACCAAAAGTTCAACTTTCCAACCACTCACCACTATACCAACACCAAAATGTTCAATCCCTCAAAAATCCCATTCTTCGGGGTGCAAAAATCCGAAATTTTGCTCAAATTCCGAAATCCGAATCCGAAATCCGAAACGGCCAAAAAACCCGAAATTTTCCGGAATCCGAAATTTTGCCCATCCCTGATGTGTATGGGTCAATATCCAATTTAGAATTTAACAAGAATCACATAAAAAGAAATCTGACATAAAAAAATTAATATAAAATTGTACAAATTCGGTGTATTGTAATGGCATATCTAATTTACAAATTATGAAAAAATTGGATTTGCCAAACGCTAAAAATTATCGGCACTTTCATGCGTAAATTATTAAACAAAAGATTCAATTTTATTATTTCTTTGTCATAGGTAAATGTACAATATTGGCATATGCCAACCTTCCTTTGTCAAAGGTCATACAAATGTACAATATGGCATATTCCTTTGTCATAGGTCATACAAATGTACAATATTTTGCAAAAATTCTTATCCAACAATGCAAAATCAATCATTGTGTGCGTGTGGGAGTGTGTTTGGGTAATCTGATTGAAAAAGGTCCAGAAAATGCCAATAAATTGGCGGCCATTCCCACCAACGGCATCATTCATTGCATCAATTTTCATTCTTCACATTTGCCCACTAACAACTACTACAACCAGCGTTAAAAACTCTCCAAAGACGCCAATACCCTCTCTGATCACTTTTCTCAGCCAATTGCGACCAAAGTGAAAAGCCCAAATCAGTCGAGAGTGATCAATCTGTCCGTGGTGAGTCTTACCTGGAATGACTTTGAATAACCGAGAGAGCTGTTCGAGAACTAACTCTTTTCAAAATGAAACAAACCAAATATAATTAGTATTCTTTGAAAGCTCTAAGTGTGCCCAAATAAACGTTAATTCAACCCGATATGTTAAGTTTGAGAAAAGTTATGATCAAAAGTTTGTCAAAACCCATTTATTTTTGAGGCTTTTAAGATTATAGCCTTTCTCGAACTTAACATATCGGGTTGAATTAACGTTTATTTTATTTGGCACACTTAGAGCTTTCAAAGGATGCTAATTATATTTGGTTTGTTTCATTTTGAAAAGAGTTATAAAGGTTTAAAGTTGAGGTGATGAGTTTACGCTTTCAACTAGGGTAGCACGGGTCCGGGAAATTTGGGAAAAACCGGAAACCGGGATTGAATTTGCTCCCGGTCAAAAATTTTCGTGACTCGAGATCTTAATTAGGTTTAACCCTGGCTCGAGAAGCGAAACCCAAGACCTTTCTCGAAAATCAGCTTTAAAATGCTAAAAACTATTTCGGCACAAAGTTTTAGTGCCATGGACCTTGAAACATTGACCTGATTTATTTTTCAGTTATCAAAAAATGCCTGGAATGTCGACAATTGTTCTGCTCATTTTGAGCATATTTAAAGGTTAATTTTGTATTTTAAAATTAATTTAAATAATATTAAAAAAAAATTAAGTTGGAGAAATGGCACATTTGGGTGGCAAAAATTCGCTTCCGACCGTCCATCCACCGGCACAAATTCAGCAAAATTCGTTTTTACAACAAACGGCTTTGATCATCCGCCGATGGTCAGCAACAACAACCCATTTGGGGGAGATGCCATTATTGGTGATGAAATAAAAATATTCATTTTTTCAATTCATGATAAAATGTATAAAAGTAAATTTATTCAATTTTATTAACAATTGAAATAAATAAATTATTTTAAAAATTATACTATATTTAGGTATAAAAGAAGTTAGGCCATTCCAACACTCAAATGATGCCATAAATTCACTTAAAAAAGACAAAAAGTGAGTCAATTTTATTTAATTTAACAGAATTATTAAAACAAAAAATATTATTGTTTCACCTTTTTAAGCACATCCCGAAAATTAAAAGAAAATGTTGAAATCGAATCGAAGAAAAAGGGTGTTAAAGTTGGCGGAAAGGTGAAGCTTCAGCGACAAAATCGAAAAAGCAAAAAAGTGCCACAGAGAGGGCGAATTGGGGTCATTTTGTGAGTTAAATGGAATTTAATATGAATTTCTATTTTAATGTCTTAATGATAAAATAATTTTTTTTTAAATCGGGTTTACGAATTTTTGGATTAAAAAATTCACACATTCAGTCAATACATAGAATTCATGTTCAGGTTTTACGTGTTCATGTTGATCAACATGCTCGTTCCGCATGTACCGCAAAATGTTATGATTCGTAAGACAAATTAAAAAAAAAAATTTATCAAAAAATTGTCAATCAATTTTTTTTAAAAATTAATTAGGCCACAACAACCATTTTGTGCCGATTGAAAAAGAATTTGTTGCGTGCCAACCATTGGCTAATGCAGCCGGTTATCAATGCGAGTTCAGCTTGGACGAAATGATGCTGGAATCGAACAAGACAAACGTGGAAATTTGGGCCAATTTTGGGGAAGACAATGACGGCACACTTCGACTGTTGGGCCAACAGGTTGAAAATGGCAAATTATTAAAATTAATTCAAAATTGTATCAATTCGAATAAAAAATAATGCATATAAAAATAATTGAAAAATCCAAAAATATTGTTTCAAAAAAATAACATTTTAAAATATATTTAAATTAAAGACAATAAAATTTAAATGTTCAAAAAATATTTTGGATAACTCTAAGGATGCCAGTAAATGTAACGCGGATGAGGAAGGACAAGCGCAATGTGATACAAAATTGGTGATCAATTCTGATCAAATTGATCAGTTGAAGAGTATTTCCATGGATGAAGTGAATGATGCCATTCTTCAAAGCAATAAGGACGCCGAAGTACATCGACGACAATTGGGAGAAGGAGGTAGGATTAGTTTTAAATTTGTTAAAAAATCACTTGAATCTGCTTGATCAGACCCATTCCTTATTGCTGATGATCAGCAGATGTCGGATGTCCGGGGGGGGGGGAATCAGACCAGATCATCCATAAACGTTTAAAATATGGCCACCAAAACATTGTGTCACAATTAGGGTTGGCGGTTTTGGGACTCTACCCTTCAGTTAACCGAACCGAGACCAAAAAAACCTAAATTTTTCTGGTCTGAAAGCGCCAATCCTACTAACAATCTTAATTTTGTAGCTGTAACTTTTTGGCTGTACAATAAATGCGGCAAGGATCTGATCGTTTTTGGTTCAACAAGGACTGTAACAATGTGCGAAATTCACAACATTTCAATAACAAATCAAAAAACAAGGCTCATTCTTCTCAATATTAAAAAAAAAATCAAAAAATGTACTCATGTGTTCAAACAATATGCTAATTTAATATTAAAAATCCGAAACATTTAGGACGAAGTTAAACACTACTGTACACAGCGACTCAAAAAGCGAGATGTGTGCCAATAAATAGAGAGTGCGAGAGAATTAAACAAATTTCCTTTCTTTCTCTAACTTTCTCTCGTTTTGGCGTTCTCTCTCACCTTTTTTAACCAATTAAAAAAGCATCACGCATTCCGATACTCATAACTTTTGTTCTATACTTCAGATCCATTTCAAACTTTTAACATCACTAGAAAACAAAATAAGGAATACATTAATACACTTTTTTTTGAATTATACATTATTTCACGAATTATAAGGGAAAATGTTCATAATTTTGGTGTTTTACAGATATTATGGCTTAAAGAAAATTATTGTGCAAGAATAATTGTTCGAAATTTAGTACCATTCGAAAGCTCTTGATTTGTNAATTTTGGTGTTTTACAGATATTATGGCTTAAAGAAAATTATTGTGCAAGAATAATTGTTCGAAATTTAGTACCATTCGAAAGCTCTTGATTTGTAGAAACTATTTGTAAGCAAGAGCTAAGCGATTGGATAGCTCTCAAGAAGGTTATGCAACTGTGTGCAAAAGTGAGAGGGACGGTTAGACACACTAGAGTAACGAGAGAGAACGTGTAAGACTGGGGGTGCATCCCCGCTAGTATGCAACCCATAGAACTATTGCCAATCCCTCGACAATAATGGCCAATCCCTCGATTATAATGGCCAATCCCTCGCCTATAATGGCCTCCCCGAAGAAAATCCCCTATTCTATGACGTCAGCTACGTAGACGGCTTTAACGTTCGCTTGTTTTTTAAGTGAAAATGCGGTCGTGTAGGAAAATTTTTATACCTAACTTTGATTTATTAAGAAAAAAAACATTAAGAATTTTGTTGGCATAACATTATGTTACTTTATAGAGTTTACTGGATATCAGTTTAGGTTTTTTTACAAATAGCCCGGTTCCAGGTTAACCGTTTTTCAACAACCCTACACACAATATCGTCAAAAGAACCAAATAAAAAATAAGTCGAGTTTTTGTTTTGTTGATACAAACAAAAAAAAATTGGCATTTTTACAGCTAGTCGGTGTGCAGAGCGTTTGTGAAGCCTACGGCACTGACGCGGTGTGTTGCCGTAAAGCCTACGGCGGACCAGACAATTGTAAGCCGGACACGGCACATGGCTGGGAACAGAAGCAGGTCGACGCCTACAACGCCATGCTCGCCGCATTTCCCGACGCGTACAACTACGCTTATGACGACAAGACTGCCATCAAAAAGTGCAATGGGGCAACTGATTACCACATTGGCATTTGCACACAGATGATACCATGAAAGATGCAAATTGCGTGATGATCTTAGTGAGGAATGGAACATTGTTATTTTGGGGGTGATTGATCACTTTTTTATGTATGTATTTACCGTTTTTGATCAGTAAAGTGTGCTTATATCAATTTTTGGGGGTTTTTTTTTGTAAATCAACAACAATTTTGATGTGAGTTTATTGGCCAATTATTCAATAAACGTGTATACATCAGGGTTGCATCGGGTTACCCGGTACATGAGAGCCGAAACCCGGTCTTTTATCGACCCGAAACCCGACCCGAGGTTTTTTTGGCCGACCTGATCCGAAATCCGACCCGACATTTCTTATAAAAATAGCTCAATTCCTTACAACTTTGAATCGGGGAATCCTCATTTTTAAAAAACCAAAGGGGGACCTTTTGTTTTGAAACATTCGTAATTTTGGAACAATTTTCTTTTATGATTTTACATATTAATTTTGATTTTTGGTTAGTATTTTGAAGAAAAAAATTTTCAACTCGAAACCCGGCTTCGACCCGAGCCCCGAAACTTACTTTTTAACATAAAAATTTACCCAAAAAAATGAAGAAATTTAATAAATTTAAATACTTAATAAATAATATTACAATGCTTGCGTCATGTCATAAGCCAACAAAATGAGAATAAATCAGAGCCGAAATTGACGTTTTTTTTTTGTTTATTTACTTTTTTTAAAAATAAATAAGCTTTTTCATATGGCCATATTTGACAAATAAAAGCAGCTATTTAAATA
>MEIZ01000096.1:85602-100297 GCA_001723225.1 Globodera ellingtonae | reverse complement strand
GTGCCATTCTGATCAGTCTCTCCCACTCCCTGATCATCCCGATGATGATGACCCCTCAGCAATTATCTTCACTTTGAGCTTCGCCTCGTCACACGGATTCTGCAACGGCTTCAAATGTTTAAACTGGTCGGGATACTTCTTCAGCATTGCATAGTGAATAAAGCCTGTGTAATTAAAGAACATTTCGCCAACAAATCTTTCCAAATGCATTTTCTTTGGATTCGGCATAGCAAATTGATAAAGGTATTCTGAGAATTGCAAAATATCCTGTAATTCCCAAAAACAGTCATCAACTATCATCCTGGCCAAATTTGCCCCATGTTTTGTTTGCATCTCTATAACTTTCTTGCACGTCATTTCCATATCTGAATAATTTTTATAATTTTTGATTTCCGCTAACTGATCCCCATAAATGATTAAATGATGTCTAAAAAATGATTAAATGATGCCCAAAAATGATTAATGATGCCATTATGATGCCGATAAATGATTAAATGATCCCCATAAATGATTAAATGTTGCCCATAAATGATTATAAATGATGCCATTATGATGCCGATAAATGATTAAATGATGCCCAAAAATGATTAAATAATGCCATTATTGCCGATAAATAATTAACTGATCCCCATAAATGATGCCATTATGATGCCGATAAATGATTAGATGGCACATAAATATGTCCCGTGTCAAGGCTAAGACATTAAAGCAAAGATGTTTTTTAGAAGAAAAAAAAACTGGCCTAATCCAAGCTCCTGAACGCTTTCCCAATATGCTAAAAAGCATTCGTACTTTTCCGTAAAATCATTAAATTGCTTATCTTTATCATCAATAAACTTTTCATTTAGCGTTCCCTTTTCCATTTCCTGTTCCATTTCCTTTTTCTTTTCCCTTTTGTTTCCCCAATTAAAGGTTCTGGAGATTTTGATGTCCATCGGTCTTAAACCTATTAAGTTGGCCTCATTCACTAAATTAGCTGCTTTCTTGTTATATTCCTTCAAGTAATTCAGTGTTTGGCCATTTTCTATTTCCTCTTCCAACTTCAACTGATTCAGCCTACTCTCTTTCGGCGATATCTTTTGGCCATTATTTATATGTAAAAAGTCGGATTGATTCACAAAGGTGAACTAAATGTTTATAAAACCAAAAATGATCATTTTTTAATCGAATTTTTATTTGTTCACACCTTTGTGTTAAACCCTTCAGCTGGCCTCCACCCGAACAGAACGCGGTAAGCGGCTTTAATCGCTTCCATTGCTGAGCTCAATTGGAGTTCACGTTCACGTTTCGCCACACTGAACAGCGGCTTCTCCACTTTAATTTGATCGTTTGGCATATTTGCTGAACTGCTTAAATTTGACGCTCCTTCATATTTCTCCCAACTTTTCAGGAATGCATTAGTGGCCAATGCCTTCATTCTCCAACTTTCACAAATTTGTCTCAATTCAACCGCGTGTTTTACGCCAATTTCGTTTGGATTGATCGTCACCTTATGGCAGTCCCATTCCTCCATCATTGTCCGCCAAAAGAACCGTTTGCTTAGTGCCAATGCCTTTGCCAAGTCCTCCTCCTCCGGAGTGCCGTCTTCGATCACCGTAATATAAGTGGAAGCCGAATAAGTGATCAGTAGCAGAATGGGCAGCCAATCTTTTGGAAAAAGGTGTTTCATTTTAATGCAGCTCAGTTTTGCCAATGCTTCTTCGTCAATTAAATGCAATATTTATTTGCACAATATTGATTACCTATGACAACCCTAATATGCGTTGCCTTCGCCAAGCCAATATTTTCCGGCGTGTGCCGTCTTCGATCGGCTCCCGGAAAATGCGTCAGTGGAAAATGCGTCAGTGATTATTAAATGTCATGCAAAACATGTTTCTGGAGGTTTTTGGGGTCGAAGAATCMGATTCTGACCTCTGTTATAACCAATTCCGAACTCCGGACCAGAACTCGAACATTTGGTCAATATTCAAATTTTACAAAAATCAAGTTTGGCGGCTAACCCGTCCGAAGCCAACCACGAATGCCGATTCTGTCCAGTACTGAAGCTAAGCCTAGCTTAGGCCTAAGCCACCCTGGCTTGGGGTTTGTTAGGCTTGCATAGCTCAAGCCTAGCTTGGGCTTAGCCTAAGACGTCAGGAGATTCGGGAAGTTTTGGCTTGGGTGGGATTCGAAACTCTTTACAACGCGAATTCATACTTTTGCATGAATTTGAGACCAAAATAGATTTTTGTAAAATTGTTGGAATTTGGTTTGAGGTTCGAAATCGGCAGAAATGGATGTTAGAATTGTAGTCTACTCCCCTAAATCCGATAAAAACACTTTTTCTCGACTTTTAATAGTCACTGACGCATTTTCCGGCCACCTTCGATCACCTCAACAGAAACGAGCAGACGATCATAGTGATCATAAGCATAATGGAGTTTCAAATATTTATGCTTTTTCATGCTCTGTGCATAATTATTTCCGCTATGTCCTAGCTTATTATTATTAAAAAAGCTGATTAATTTATTTATTTTCTTTTAGTTCCTTTGACAGTTTTTTTAAATTTTTGTGCTCAATTTTCAGGCATTCCCCCCCCCCCCCTAAAAATGTAGAGCGCACTTTTATTTGATAGGATTTTGTTGAGTTACCGCCTAAAATTGAGCATTTATAATTCTGTGGTCCCAATCCCTCACATTCGAAATTGGGACACGAACATTTTTGTATATGGATTACACACATTGAAGCATAAAATTGCCGGATTTTGCGAGTTTATGAATAAATAACAAGGAAACGGATTTGCAGGTGCTAATAAAATCGGTTTTATGCATTTTGATTGACATTGGTATACTTAAAATTTAAAAAAATTTTTCCCCAAAATACGGAAGCGGATTTACGGAACAGAATTTTTGATCCCTGCTAAATAGGTTCTTAAAAATTCTCAAAATAGATGCTAAAAATTGAAAATTTATTTAGTTTTAATAAAATTTACAACCAATTTTTTTATTATCAACTCAAAATTCAATTGTAAAGGTCCAGCTTTCAAAAAAAATGAAAAAAATCTTTTTAATGATCTTGTTGCGCTTTCTGTGCCCTAGAGAGAGGGCAGTGAGTGGAGTGCATGTAAATTTGAGAGGTAGGAAAAGAAAGGAGAGTAAAAGGAGAGAGTACACATTGGAAGAGTGATTTCTCACTACTCAAATGGAACCCATCAACAAATTGTTCAACCAAATCCATCCATCATATAAAAAGGAATATGTTGTGTGTGGGCGTGTGGGCTCACAAATTCTGTCAGCGGTTGACAACGCCTCCGGGCGGGCGGAGGTCAAGCGGCGGCTGTGCACGGCCGGGGATCACCCAAACAAACACAAACAAACAACCACAAAACAACAAAAAACCCGTGGAGGAAGACTGCCCTAATCACAAGTTGGGGAAGTCGATGGAGGGATGCGCCGGGCTAATAGCGTATCGGGGCCGGTTCAGTCCTTGGACTGAGTTGGTCTGGAGGAGGAGGCCTCCCCTCGAGGGAGGAATTTGGCAATCCCCCAGTGCGCAAACCTAAGCCGCTTTCTTGGCCGATGAAGCGGGTGGGTCCCCACCTTTTTTTTTGAAATTCAGATCATTCATTATTAATATTTAATGATTGGTTGTAGTGTTTTCTGAGCAAAAAATTCGAAAAATTCGACATTTCATCGACTAAGCCAAAATACGCCATTTCATCGACTAAGCCAAAATACGCCATTTCATCGACTAAGCCAAAATACGCCATTTCATCGACTANTTCATCGACTAAGCCAAAATACGCCATTTCATCGACTAAGCCAAAATACGCCATTTCATCGACTAAGCCAAAATACGCCATTTCATCGACTAAGCAAGAATACGACATTTTGTAGACGCGATATTTCCTCAACTGGAAAAAATCCGACATTTCTTCTAAGCAACGGGAATTAGTAATCTTGTTATTAAACTAATAAATTTTATTGAAAGTAATTAATTAAGCAAAATGTTAACATTCAACAAAAATACAAATTTGCTAAAAATTTTGGCAACGAGCATAATTGTGAGGAAAATCGGATTTGTTTTAGTTTTAATAAATTTTTCAACCAATTTTTTAAATTATTTCTTTTTGCACTCAGAAATGCGCTTCAACATCAAAGTTGATTAAAATCTTGCTGCTATATGCATTTGATAATACCCCAAGCTTATTTGCCTAAAAATAGCGCAAAAATTCTTTAGCAAATTCCAAAATCTGCAAAATTAAAAAAGACGAAAGGGCTTTTTAATCAGAATTCTGGGTTCCCCTTTTAAAAATCAGAAACCAGAATTATGGTACCCAAAATGACCAGAAAGTTATATTTTATAAATTTTCCAAAACATGTGAAAAATAATACATTTACACTTGTGAGAGCAAAATTATGTAATAAAGAATGACGAATTTTTAATGGTTTCACGCAAAAATTGACTGCATTTGGTCAGTGTTTAGAACATTTTTTAATCAATATTTTGGCAAAGCGTGACGACACGACGATTGATCAGCAACAATTTCAGGACAATTATGACAGCGATCACTATTGGGAACACAGAACGAGGCTGGACGTGCTGAGACGTGCCGCGATCATCTGATTGCACTCATTCTCGCATCAGCGATATTTAGAGATTATCGATTATCCAATCGATTTTTTGCATCTCGAGTTTCCTCCTGGTATCCCGGACTTTTTTTGAGCAAGAATTTCGGTTAGCCGGAATTCCTGTCCAATTAATCAAATAGTTTTTGTCATTTTAAATATTTGAAAAATATTTTTCCCAAGAATTGGGCGTAAAATGCACACAAAATATAGCCGAGTTTCCCTCACCTTTTCTGGGAATGCCAATGACCTTCAGCGCATCGAGTGGAAGACTATTTATTGAGTGTATTCCATTATTTGTTGGGAAAATTTTCAAAGAATCCACCAAATAATAAATTGATTTACAAGAATTTTTCCAATAAGCTATGAGTTTAAAAAAAATCTTTTCGAATTTTTGGCCAAATAACCAACCATCTGTCAATGAATTTTATATAATTTATTTAAGTTTAAGCACCAAAAGCATTTTGGCTTAAATGAGGCGCCATTGCAGCAGAAAGCATTATTTAATAATTCAAATTGTACTTGTCTGTTCAATGTTGGTGTTGATCCATTTGGACTTTCAGCCACCATTTTTTGAGCCCAATTATGAGCAGAAAGACGATGCTTTGCCCGATGAATCTCAGCTGCACAAAGCATTTGTTGATGGTGTGGAAAGCTTGGAGTACATGTACAGCTCGCAATTGGGCAAAGCCAAAGTATGGCATTTTAATGAATTTTTGGCATCATCAAAAAGGGACTTACTGCTTGAGATTAAGCCCTGATCAGAAACTGGGGGGTCATGGGTTTGGTGCGGGATCTTTTGGCCTAAATAAATAAAATGATTATAAATAATTAAATTAGTTAAGTGACATTGGTAAATTGTCAAAGGTTTCTGAGCTGGTTGAACGGCCTGCAATTGTTGAGGAATTGAGGAAATGTTACGGCACAGAGCCAAAAAGGATGGCCAACACAAGGCAATGGACAAAAAATGGTCAGATATACGTGTATTCAGCTTATTTGGATGAACGGACAAATTCAATTTTCCCCGGAATGCCATCTGTTCAAGTAAATTTGTAATCTTAGAAAATTTGGTAAATAGAAAAATGTATAAATTTTTCAAATTAAAATTTTAAATTTAAATAAAAAATATTTAAAATTTACATTACTATTTCGCTGAAGGTGCTTTCTTCATCTTTTGGCACCTTGCCGCTGCAGTACGCTTATTATTGCCATTTCCGGCATTACATTTCCCCATTTGATGATGACAAAAGTTGGGCATGGGATGGTACGGTAGTGAGGGCACGGGTACGGTGGATTTGGCAACGAGCTTGGGACCCGAGGACAGAATTTTACAACCCTTTCTTATTCACTTGTCCAATGCCTTCAACAAATTTGGGGGTAAAAAATTATAAAAAATAAATTTAAAATTTAAAAAAAAACAATTTTTAGAATAATGTCGAATCGCTTGTGCTGATATCGCGCAATTCGTTCTGTGTAAAATCCGGCGAAGGCGTGGGCATAGCAAATTTCACCAAAATCACAAAACCAGCGAAAAGTTCAATCATCACCGAACAAAGCGTTTTTGGCATACGGCCAGATCGGATCAAGTGATTATTTTGAAATAGAAATTAATTTTAATTAACGAAAACAAATTAAAAATATGCCAATTCTTTGGAAATTGGAGTCCCGACGGAATTTTTTTTTAAATTTTATATAACTGTTCTAGAGTAAAAATATGCGCAGAGAATCTGAACAGACCCCAAACTCGAACATTTTTCGGAATTTCAGAAAAAACCTAATTTATGCATGAACCTAAAGGCCCAATTCCAAAGGATTGCCAAAAATTTTCTAATAAATCATATTTTAATGTAAAAAATGCATTAATAAATAAATTTTAAAATTTTATGAATTTTTTTCATTTATTTTAAAGGACTTAGTAATCATTTTTTTTAATTTAAAAAATAAATTGTTTTCTTATGTAATAATGAGAAAACAAAACAATTCAATTGTTAACGGGGTAGAAATGCTCAAAATAAAAAAAATCGAATTCGGGTTCGGGGTTTGAAAATTCGCAAAATCCCTTGGTTCGTGTTCTACGCATATTTTTACCTTAGAAAACAACTAAATTTTTTGTCAGACCCATTCCAAAGGATTGCCAACAATTTTCTAAAAATCATATTTTTAAAAAATGTATTAAATAAATAAATTTTTTAGAAATTTCATGAATTTTTTTTCATAAATTCACAACAACATTTAAAGGCATTCAGAATTGCCGTCTGCACAAAAGGATTGGACTTTTTGGAGGAATCGGCCGCATTTTCGGCACGAAAAATTGTGGAATGGGTGCTTTTACAGCGGGCACTTGGTGCCAATGCCGTCACATTGTATTTCTATTGGATCCCCGCAAATGTGCAAAATGCGCTCAAACGGATGGCCGACAGAAAACAATTGGAAATTGTTTTTGAAAAAATTTTTAGAAAGAATTTAGCCCCCCCCCCACAAAGGTTGAGCTGAATTTTCCCGGCAACTCACCGAATCAACCATTTATGTAATTAATAAAATTGAATTACAATTAAAGATTTATCAAAATTAATTGTGCAGAAGACACCAATTCATCCAGCGGAACAGACAACAAAAACGGCGGCATGAATTGATACCGTACAACGATTGTTTCAACAGGTATACTGTAGGTGGCATTATGCCAAAAAATTCAAAGCTTCTAAGCCAAATTTTGCAGATATTCCGCCACCCACCATTTTGTGCTAATCGCCGACATTGACGAGGTGGTCGTGCCGTTGCGGCACCAAAGCTGGCAACAATTGCTGCATGAACTGCTCGCACGGGGCAAATGGCGTGCCGAACCGTCGTCCATTTCCGTTCGAAATGTGTTCAAATTTTGGCACAACAAAAACAGCAGCGGGCAGAATGCCAACAACAACACCGACAACATAGACAGTCTATTCGGCCTCCGTTGGAGGTCCGACACGGCACAGGAAAGTGGACGATACGGGAAAAGTTTTGTGAAGTGAGTAATATTGAGTAAAATCTATTTTAATCTTTGATGTACAAAATCGATCGCAATAAATTGATTGATAATAATTAAGCAATTTATTGATTGATTAGCACACGGAGCATTGTCAGCGTGTTCAACCATTTTGGCTTGCATCGACTGCATGCAAACGTGTCCAACACGTTGCATGTCAGCGAAGAGGACGCGCTGAAGTTGCACTGGCGCCAGCAATGCCCCGAGGAGGAACTTGGCATTGAAAAATGCCAACAATTGAACACAAATTTGATCCGTGATCACCTCTTGGACAGATTCAGAGATGAAGTGGAAGAGGAGATCGCCCAGATTGTGATCACACAAAATAATACATAATTTTTCGTTTTATTTATTTTATTTTTATAAAAATTCAAAGAATTTATAGCTATAAAAATCAAACCCCAAGTTTGTTTGGAAGCCCAATTTTTCGGCGGCTTAATTTCCGTTAACACGTACAGAAGCAGTCCGGTTAATGCAGCATTGCTAACAACCTCACACCCATTAATTTGGGCATAATCAATTTGCAATGTTATGGATTCAAATTTTAAACAAAAATTTGAAAAATAAAAGAAGTCCGACACTTCCACCTTTTTCGAAAAAGGCTAAAGCTTTTTTAGGGATATGACGGCGCGAATAAGTGCCGTTGGAAAAGTTCTTCTAAATTTAGACTACCGTATTTCCTAAATAAAGCCCCAACCCCTTCCTTGAAATAGAGCCCCCATTTTGGAAAGATTGAAAAATAGAGCCCTCGGGGGCTTAGCTCGTTTAGGAATTACTGTTTTGGCAAAAGTTAATAAAACTTTTGAAAGACATTTTTCTACGAGTGTAAATGGTGTTTGTTGGGGTTGTTCTAAAAGGCTTGATTTCCACCAACTCGATTAGGTATGTGTTTATTCCGCGGTGGAAATAAAGCCAAATATGGGATCGAAAGCGTTGCGTCGATCGAGTACAGGTATTAAAAATTGTAGATGTGGGACAGCGGAGCAAGGATGCCGGGGGAAAAAGACGTTTTGCCGCATCCAAACGAAATCAAACAAACAAGATATTATTCGAAAGCTCCAAGGTCGCTTTCGAGTGATATCTTGTTTGTTTTTGGTTTGGTTGGGTTTAAAAAAGTTAGAGTCTTGGCACTGAACTGCGCGGCACTGAACTTGTCCGCCCCGATGTTTTCATTTCTGTTTTATATTATAATTTTAGATTGTTTGACGCATGACTGAGCCCAAATAGAAAAAACTGAGGACGGACGGAATTTGGATGTAAATCCAAACTGAAATAAACGTGAAAATGTCCTTTTCTTTGTTCAGAATTTTGATAAATTAAATTTGCCCTTCAATTCTCTGTTTAAGGAATTAAGGCACTGGGCGAAGCATTTGGACCAAATTGAGGGATATAGCGGCAAGATAATTAACACGAATTTATATGCATTTCCTGTTCCTTGACCTTTTCAAATCAATATTTTTGTATCAAACTGAATCTTTTCGGTCCGAGGGTAGGGGAGAAATCCTAAATTAAAATAACAAAATGTATTATTATTATTTAATCTGCACAAACAAAAGATTATATATCGGTATAACTCATACTATTAAAAAGAAAATAAAAAGAATAAATTAAAGAAAAACAACAAAATATAACGATCTATATACCTATCAACATGAACAAATAAAAATAAAAACAACAAATTAAACGATCTATATACCTATTAACTAGAACTAACAAATATCTTAAATTAAAAAGTAAATAGACAAATTTAAAAAAATTATTAGTAAATTGGTTTAAAATATATAAGCTCATAATATTCTATCACTCCGAATCCATCCACTTCCTTTTGCGGCATCCATCCGTTGAACTTGCGAAAATTGCAAACAGGACAGTCGGAAATGAACTTAAATTATTGAACTTACAGTCAAATAAGTAGGGCCGAGATTTATATTGACTAAAAACCGCGAAAGATTGACTTAAAATATTGACCAAAACCCCAAAATGTGCCAAAATATTGATTGAAAAATGTGCTAAAACTGACAAAATTCAGTCAATTTTTGCGGGAAAACCTTCAAATTTTCCTCTTACAATTGTAAATGTATTATTTTATGTTTTTGAAAATTTTATAAAAAATATCAAATAAAAAAATTTTAAGAAAAATGTCGATCTTTGGGGGTTGATTTTTGGTCAAAGAAAAAGTCATTTTTTAGGGGTGCATTTTTGCTCTTTAAAATTTTTTGATTTTTGAGGGTACATTTTCGTTTTTATTGCATTTTTCTTAACAAATTTTCGGAAAAATGCCTAGAAATTGGATTTTTCTCAAGAAAAATGCCTAAAATATTGATTTATTATGAAAAATGGCGAAATATTGATTTATTCTCAAAAAAACCAAAATATTAATTTATATTGACTAAAAAGTCGCTCTAATTGTAAAATTTTCAAAATTAATTGCATACGATTACATAAATATTTTATCAATTAAATTAAAAAGCTATTTGAATAATAAATAAAAGTGTGATGGCCTTTGTGGCGACCAATTTGTACCACTTCAGCACCAAATAGAGCGGATTGGTGAAGATGCGATTTTAAATAAGTTCCTGTTTGTTAAACAACGATATCGGAAAGCCCACAAAATTTTAAATTGTAGCTAATCAGTAGGGTCCGGATTTTTATGATTTTTGTGCTTATGTTCTGATGAATACAGCCCAAAAATTGAAATTTCGCGTAAAAAATAATGCACCTAAAAATGCCATTCTTTGAGCTTCAGCGACCAATTTAATAGAATAAAAAAAGTAGATCAAAATATTAGAAAAATCCTATCCTAAGGTGGCCCCTCTTTAATCAACAATAAAATATTTGTAGTTTATAAAGCAAAAATTTTGGCGAACTTTGCAACCGTTTTTGGTCAAGCATATCATTTAGCCAATAGAGCATTAACATTACCATGGGCAATCTTGCACGCACGGCAAGCAACCGCGAGCAGTTTAGGCAATTCACGCGCATGCCGGCGTCGTTTCAGGTCTTCTGCCCACGAAATGATGTCGTCTCTCGTCCAGTTCAAATGTGTTGTTGTTGTCCTTCGGTCTCGAGCAGTCGTTTTACTTCTGTTGTGCATGCATGTTCTGAAAACAATGTCAATTAGGATATTAAAAATTTTTTAGAAATTTAATTATTCTTACTTTGATCATCTGATATTGGCCACCCATTAGTTGATCCGGAAGTGCTCACCATGTTTAAATTTTCTATAAAACCTGATTACATTTTTAAAATTAAGTCGATGCTGATCAAAAATATTAATTTTGGGTCAACACTTTTGTTCAAAGCCAAATAAAGATTATCATTTATGACAAAATCAAAATGAAATGCTTTGATCTTAGTTTCTCCCAATTTTGATCGGTTTCTGGTTTGTTTTTTTCACGTGTCTTGATACTAAAACACCGTCTAATTTTGGCTCTTCAAATGGTTCAACAAAAGAAATAAAAGATTCTAATTTAGGCTACATTTAATAACCAAGCAAAAACAAAGCTAACTTTAATTTTGTCCCCCTCTTTTTTAATTTCTGTTATTCCCCCGTCATCTCTCCTGGAATTGTTGGATTGCACCTTAACTCAACTTATTTGTCAGTGTGTTTGAAGAGACCCGAAATCAATATGTTTATTCTGATTATTAGGGTGGGGATTTATATGCACATAAAATCTTTAAATATGCGCATAAAATATGCACCAAAAATTGCAAAATATGCACATAAAATGAAAAATATGGACATAAATTTTTCCAAATGCAATGTAAAATTTCCCCAATTAAAGGCATTTTAGAAAAATTTTTGAAAATAAGCAGAATTTATAGTCGCGAAAAAGTTAATTTTTAGGGGTGCATTTTTTGAAATTTTTAAAAAGTATCCTTACAAATTAGGGGTGTATTTTTCGTTTTTATTGCATTTTTGTTAAGGAATATTTGAAAAATGGCGAAATTTGATTGTTAGTAATATTTGCTAAACTGCTTGAACTCGACGCTCCTTCATGTTGGGGGGGGGGGGCTTTATTTTAGGTAGTGTAAATTTTGAAAAACTTTTCCGAACGGCACTTAGCCGTCATATCACTAAAAAGTTTCAGCTTTCCCCACAAAAATAGAAGGCCAAAAAGGTGGAAGTGTCGGACTTGTTCCATTGTCTTTTTTGTCCCATAGCATCCTTGTCGCTAATTCAAGCCATATTTTGCGCAACTAAAAGTGTAAAGGATGCGCATGCTCAGGGTGGCTTAGGCCTAAGCCTAATGAACCCCAAGTAGGGTGCGTATCAAATAACATACTCAGACTATTTTTTCGACGATATAAATCGAAAATGTTGACTAAAAGCACCCCACTATTGATTTTTTTTTTCACGGTGCGCAATTCTCCGAAAACTGCCGGTCAGTTCTTTGAGGGGTAAATAAAACATGGAGAATGCCCTGAAGAAAGCTTTGCAGTTAAAAATCAAAACACGGCAACAAAACGATAAGTGCCAAGCAGTTTTTTTGAACCTGTTCCTGTTCTGTTCTCAAATTTTAGAACAGCCTATCTGTTCTGTTCCTGTTCTGTTCCGACCTCGAGAACAGAACAGAACAGGCCAAGCTGGAACAGCAAAACACTGGTGCCAAGCTCGTCAAGGAAGTCAAATTGTTTCCATTTTCCTCTTCAGTACCATTATGATCAGTCTCGCCCCCGCATCGTTTTCACTGATCACCCGATGATGGTGACTTTTTCGTTGCCGTATTGTCTGCACTGCCGAGTTGTCCATACCCCATGAAGATGATGATGATGAGCCCTCAGTTTTTTTCACTTTTAACTTTGCCTCCTCACACGGGTCCTGTACCGGCTCCAACGCTTTAACTCGTCGGGATATTCCTTCACCATCGGGTCACGAACCAAGTATTTGTAACGATAGAATACATTGGCAACAGCTATTTCTTTATGCATTTGCTTTGTAATGATTGTCCATGTTGTTATATAATTTGTTGTTTTTAATATTGTAACCTCCGTGCATATCATATCCATATCTGAAAAATATTAAGTTGTTTTTTTTATAATTTTTGTTTTTCGCTTGTCCAAAACTGAAGTGCTTTTAATGGTGCCCAAAATGATGCCCCGTATCTAAACTCAAAGCCAATAATGTTTTAGAAAAACTGGCCTACGCCAAGCTCCTGAACGCTGTCCCAATATTTTAAAAAGCATTTGTTCGTTTGCTTTAACTCCGCAATTATTTCCAATTTAGTTTTATTTTTATAGGATTGGTAAATTAACGAGACTAAATCACGAATTTCTTCTACATTTTCTTTATATATGTTCATGTAATTCTTATTCATATTTTTTGTTTTCTTTTCCAACCTCAACTGATTCAGATTACCCTTCGGCAAAATCATTGGGGCGTTTGAAAATTTGGACTCATTCTCGAAGTCAAACTGAATATTTGTAAACCCACAAAGATCATTTTTTTAATCAAATTTATTTGTTCGCGCACCTTTGTGTCAAAGCCTGCAACTTCTCTCCACCCGAACAGAATGCGGTAAGTGGCTTTAATCGCTTCCATTGCTGAGCTCAATTGGCGTTCGCCCTGCTCAACACGGAACAGCGGCTTCTCTTTTTCTTTAATTTGATTGCCCTTAATATTTGCTGGAATCGCTGAACTCGACGCTCCTTCATGTGGCTCCCGAAGGTATACATTAGCGGCTAATGCCTTCACTTTCCAACTTTCACAAAATTGTCTCAATTCATCGTTGTCTGTTACGCCAATTTCGTCCGGTTTGATCTCCACCTTATCGCAGTCCCATTCTTCCATCATTGTCCGCCAAAAGAACCGTTTGCTTCGTGCCAATGCCTTTGCCAAGTCCTCTGCCTCCGGAGTGCCGTCTTCAATCACCTCAACAGAAACCGAATAAGCGATCATGGCGATCAGAAGCAGAATGGGCAGCCAATCTTTTGGAAAAAGATGCTTCATTTTTAATGGAGCTTAGTTTTGTTAATGCTTCTTCGTTGGTGAAATGCCTATTTATATTGCATAATTTCGTCAACAGTTGGTTGTTTATGACAAAAAGTGGCAATAAATAATCGTTACGTCATCACTTAAATATATAAAATTCTTTTCTTCTGAATATAATTTATGACGGAAGTCGCATTATAGTAATCGATTATCTTATCCCTTTCAACATATTTAGCGCCGGGCATATTGATGTTTGTATATTAACCCCCTGATATTTGCTTGATTTTTATAGCTATAAATTCTTTGAATTTTTATAAAAATAAAACGAAAATTACGTATTATTTTTGTGTGATCACAATTTGGGCGACCTCCTCTCTTCCACTTCATCTCTGAATCTGTCCAAGAGGTGATCACGGATCAAATTTGTGTTCAATTGTTGGCATTTTTCAATGCCAAGTTCCTCCTCGGGGCATTGCTGGTGTGGGGAAGGGTTTTCGGAATTATTTCCGCTTAACTTGAAATCGACTCGAATAAATATTTGTGTTTGCAAACACCGCCAATTTATTTGTCGATTCTGTCGCCGGTTGTTTCCATGCGTTTCATTGGGTATTGCCTGGCAACAAAATTGAAGCAAATTTTGGGGACCGGACTTCAAATACAAATTCTGATCAGGAAAAGATACGGTCGATGTAATAGTGTATAATGTACATACAATTCGTTTCGTTTTCACTTTATTTACGAGCACGGATACTGTAGATAAAAGGAGGGAGGATCTAAGCATTTCGGATACTCTGTCTGATCGATTTCTAAAAAAAAGGCCAACATTCATTTTAAATTTAGATTTGGAGGGTAAATGAATGACCGAGTGATCAGTTTCTTAAAATGGCATTCACTGATCTGATCTGGATTCCCGCAAATCCGCTTCCGCACGACTTTCCGAAAAAAAAATCCCGCAACGGGATCCTGCAAATGCGATTTTGCCGGTCTCTAATGTGTATAAGGGGGGACCCTTTTGGTCAAAATTTACCATTTATAAGTTAGAAAATTAAAATTTAATGCGGCGACGGGGACGTTTCGACGCTGCCATTTCGGCACGGGGACGTTTCGGCGCCTGGCACGGGGACGTTTCGGCGC